>JAEKOY010000039.1:0-66344 GCA_021234595.1 Delia radicum
TTAATTTATGAATGAGGTTCTTTCATAGAGGTGCATCTAGGTGCGGAAAGCTTTCTGTCTGCTATTCACTTGGGAATAGCAAGAAGCGATTCCTCTATTGAAAAATCTAAGCAGCTCACTACGTCCGGTTTCTAGTAAACCATGTATTCCCTGGAAATGTCGTTCAAACACCCGTTTGTCGGCAGCTAAAGTGAGAAGGCGGTCAATTGATGCCCGACTGGCAATAATATCAATGCGTCTCGGGTAATTAGGTCACAATAACCGTGACTGAAACTCATTTGATTTAAACTTCACCTGCCTAGAGGTTGTTGGCAGCCCCAACACTAGGATCGGATGCTGTGGTCTAACCAATCGCACATTTTAAAATTAAAAGGATTAACGAAACAACACAAATACAAACGGATTTAACGGCACAACCAATTGGCTATCGAATAAGGACAAGAATCGGAACATGGAACGTAAGAACTCTCTCTGTTGCTAGAAGCTCCAATGGGAGTAATGTAATTATATTAATTATAAGTACATTAACTAAAATAAAAAAAAAAAAAAAAAAAAATTTAAAATCCAAATTGTACTAAAATTTATTGTACGATAAATTTAGAAAAAAAAAAAAAATCGTCGATTTAAAAATCGTAAATGCTAAAAATTTTCTAAATTAAATCTGATATTGTTAAAATTTACTTTATAAATGAATTCCGCTAGAAAAAATTATACAAACACTAGAAATCTAATTTAATTGCAGTAAATTTAAACTTAAAAGGTTGAATTAAAAATTTATCTAAAATAAATAATTAGTTTAAGTTAAATGATTTATAAAAGTAATAATCTCTATTTTAACATGGCTTCAATGTTTCGACTGTTAATTGATTGAAATAAATACTGAATTAATTCATCATGAATTGCTAAATTAATTTAAATCTGTTTTCAATCATGGAATAAGAAGTTAGGGTAATGACATTTGTGGGATCCTAGAAATCAATTTGTGCCAATAGGATCATGGTAAGGGCGGGTAATGAGGCAGAGGTTCCCAACAACAGCTGGGAACCCTCACCCCATTCTTAGGCATGAGATCAATACCCTTTGTGTAAGTACTTTTCTCATTTTCGTCCATAGAGGGGCTTGTGTTGTTTTGTTTGCTATGGCGATATTGGTCCATTTTAAAGTAATTTTAGTAATTTTTATAGGGAGTCTTTAATAATAGACAATATGCAAATGTACTGAAGTTAGATTGAAAAGAGGACAAGAACTCCCCCACCCGACTGATCGCTAGCGATGCAATGGCTCCCGTCGTCCTACTTTTCACTAATCTTTAATTGGGATATTTTCTTTTTTTTTCGAAAGAAGGTATTTTTCAAAATGCTTTGCAACATTTTGTTGCCTTAGTACTCTTGTATATTACATATCTGAGCATCTTATGGTTACATTTGCATTAAAATTTATTTGACAAATATGGAATACAATTTTTGTTTCCGCCTCTTCATCTGCTGGGCAGGATAAATAAGGCACTTCGGTTCTTTCTACGTTATTATTTATTACTTTATATTTGTAACATATCTCAATATTTATATAGATTTCTTTGTTGCCAATAATATTAGCCATACAGTCATTTTCCCAATCACGTATAATAAAGTTTACTAAAGCCTCTTTGAAATTAACAATTTTCAATTCAGATGCAAAATCTGATTGGCATACTTCAATGTTACTTTTCGCTAGCCTTATTCCACTTAAACTATGTTCGTGGTCTTTTATGGATGGAAACACGTAACGATCAAATGGTATTATAATAGTAGATGCATTATTCGTAACGCACATATGTAACAGTTTTTGGGACATTTTTCCGTAACGGAGCGGTACATCTTTCATTAATTGAAACATGAAAAACCGTCAAAAACTATTATATCAGTATTTTCAGGTACCTCAATAGTCTTGGGGCTGAGTTTGGGGTAGCGAGCTTAATTTTTGCTTGTCCTAAAACGGATAAAACTGACTTGTTATCATAAATTGGGCCCTAGGGGGTTTAAGTACCACCCGCGGACCAAAAGCTGGATAGGGGTCGCTCCCGAGGCTAAACATGCGTAAATGTGAGAAAAAGAAGAAAACTTACGGAGCAGGGCCAAAATAACCCAGTACCGGCAGCTGTTGAGGGTGTGCAAGCGGGCCCCCAGTCGTCGTCATCAACAGACTGCAAGACCCTGTGGTGGTGGGTAACTTGGCCTCTATAGACGGTAATGTGACAAGCGACACTGAAAATGCTATATGCAAATATTATAAAGACGCCGGTTCAGATGAATCGAACTCCTCAACTGAGACAGACGAAGTTAGCAAGATGTTAGAGGAAGTAAGAGCTGGTATAGCCAAACTCACCACAAGGAAGGTGAGATTATCCGGGCTCAACGGCGTAAACTCGCCAAGTTAAACCGGAAGAAGAAACTTTCGATTGCTGGCAACGACACAAAAGCTAAACAAGATGGAACTTTGTAGAAGGAACACCCATATCCTCCTCCCGAGGAACAGAACATTGTTAACGCTAAAAAGAAGAAAAAGTATTCCCTGTCCACCAGTAGTTCGGCAACCAAAACGTCCATTTCTGGCCAAGGAGGCTCCATAACGGATACTTAACTGACCGGAATGAACAAACCAGCCAGTCTTCAATGAAGAGAAAGTCAGAAGCGAAATCTAGAAAGGAACATCCCATCTCTTATGCGAAGATAGCTAAGAGGTCAGTCATGGATGAGCTAAGCTACGCTATGATTGACCAAAATAACCCTTCGGTTAAAGTCCCCATAGCCCAGAGACAATGTCTCGAAGAGGCCATAAATGAAAGGATTATGCAGTATGTCTTAGAGGCGGACGACGACGCAGCTGCAATCCAAATAAATAGCTACAACTTTTCGACGGATGTCCTTATGCTACAGCTGGCCTCGAAAACTTGCATAGGTATCCTGAGAAAGTTGGTGGAAGAAATTCCTGCCCCTTGGGAAGGCGCTAAGCTGGCCCTCGCTAATAAGGCGGAAATTCCATCCCTGACCAAGATGTCGGTTTTTATAAAAGGTTGGGGTGTCAAATATTCTACGGAGCAGATCCTAAGGGTCCTCGGCAGAGAAAACAAGGGTCTAGTCGTGGAAAATTGTGAGATTTTTCACAGGGAGGAAACCCCAACGGGCGCTCTAATAGTTGTGGGAATCGACCAGGACTCCATGGGTCATTTAAAGAAGTCGAATGGCAAAGCGTTCTTCGTATCCACTGCCGTCTAAAGTAGGCAATACAATTGGCTGGCAATACAATTGACAATACAATTGGCTGGGCTAAGTCGGAAGCTAAGCATGGAGACTGTAGTGAAGAAACGACCGCTAATAAGGAAGTAAGTGGCGTAAAAGATGCCACAACTGAAGAGGGAGAGTCAGTGATGACTAACTCCCAAGAAGAAAAAACTGCTAGCCGACCCATGAACCAGATCCTGTAATTCAGCCTCCATCGGAGTAAAACGGCTACTCTAGCTGTGATGAAAAAATTACGCAGAGGTAAGATTCATATCGTATTAACACAGGAACCAAGGTTATTGAATTGAACGATCTGAATTTCCAAATATTTTATGTACTCGCAGACTCTCACCCGAGAACCTGTATTATGTGTCAGAAAAATCTAAACTTTCTTTTCTCCCCACCAGCGCCGGAACTCCAGGGAATTGTAACGGCTGCAAGGCAAACACGTAGGGAAATTCTAATAGGTTTTGATGCGAACTCTCAGCACATAGCTTGGGGTAACACAAACTGCAACAAGCGAGGGGACGCATTACTCGGATTTCTAAACTCAAATAACCTCTTTACCCTGAATATTGGTAACACGGCTACGTTTGTTAACAGATTAAGGGAAGAGGTATTGGATATAACGGTATGCACCGAAAATTTAGTGGATGATAATCAGGAATGGCACGTCTCGAACGAACATTCCTTTTCAGATCATCGGTACATTCTCTTTAGGTTAGCACAGCCTCCACCCGATCCGATAACGTACCGGAACAAGGCTAAAACGAACTGGACCAAATTTAGGGATAAACTATAGGACAGTCTTGGCACGATCCACGAACACCTTGAGAGTGGGGCGGACATAGACAGGGAAGTGGTTAGGATAACGGGCGTACTTATTGAAACGTTTAAGGAGTGTTGCCCACTCCGATCTCGATGATCTCCTCTGGAAAACCCCTGGCTGACGGGGGATTTGATCAATCTCGGGACAGATGTCCTCAGACTTTTTAATAGGGCCCGCCGAAAGAAACGATCATTGTACTAGGATGAATATCACAGTAGACTCAGGGAGTATAATAAAAGGATACGCACGGCGAAACGCAACTCTTGGAAACATTTCTGTGAACAAGTGGACAGCGTGAGCGAGGTATCAAGGATAAAGAAATTCTTATCTAAAACCCATACGCAGCCCGAGACCCTTGTAGACGCCAGCTGGAGGAGGGCGGACACTATGGAACAGTCGCTAAGAAAACTTATGGAAATACACTTTCTAGTGGATAGGGCGGGCACCAACGGGGACCAACTTCAACCAAGGGCGGCATACGTTGGGCCTTCAGAGGACCAACAACTTCCAACAACCTTGGACCGATCAGTTGAACCTATTGGGTACCGATCACGAGCGGGAAGTATATCGGGCCATATTATGGTAATGACCAGGGATATGGTGAGAAGCGCGGTTTACAGTTTCGCCCCTTACAAGGCAGCGGGACCTGACGAGATCTTTCCAGCTCTACTACAGCAGAGCATGGATTTTATCGACGGAAGTCTGGTAAACATTTTCACTGCGTGCTTAAAACTCGCGTACACTCCAAAGTTATGGCAGGAGGCTAAAGTTGTCTTGATACCTAAACCGGTAAAGGAGAGCTATGCGAACCCAAAGGCTGATCGGAAGATAAGCCTAACTTCCTTTTTACAAATTCCTAGGGAATTGCTTAGGTTTGGACAACATGCCTACTTCAGTTCAGTGGAAACGGCTCTTCACGAGGTGGTTTGTCATGTGGAAAGATCTTTTGATCTGAACTGTTTCACTCTAGCAATTTTTATTGCTATAGAGGGTGCTTTTAATAATGTCTTGACCAATGTGCTTATCCAGCTTCTAGACCAGTTTGACATTCACCGGGACATAGTAGCCTGGGTCCGTCATATGTTAGGGAATAGGTGCATAAATTGCGAGGCAAATGGCATAGGCATCAGAGACAGGGTTAACCGTGGGACACCTCAGGGGGGTCCTATCTCATCTCCTATGGGTGACCACGATTAATAGTCTCTTGAGGATTCTATCCAGTGAAGGTTTCCAACCTGTCTACTACGCAGACGATGTGGCGATATTTTTAAGGGGGAAGAATCCTGGATATCTATGTAGGAGGGCATCTTATGCACTCGAACTGGCGTACAACTGGGCTAGACCCTAACTGTCGATCCGGACAAAACAGAAATATGCCTTTTTACTAGGAACAGGGAGATCATTGATTTTGATGAACCTATCTTCCTGGGAAAAACGGCTTACATCTCTGATAGGTTCAAGTATCTGGGAGTTGTTCTTGATAGCAAACTATCCTGGAGGGACCATATTGAGGAAAGGGTGAAGAGGGCCCACATTTCGTTGGCCGTCTGTAGAAGGGCAATAGGATCTAAATGGGGTCTGAGTCCCAGGATGACACACTGGCTATACATTAGCATCGTCAGACCTATACTGACGTACGCATCTGTAGTATGGTGGACATCGATAAGATTTGGATCGTATGTGGGACTATTGCAGAAGGTACAGCACAATGTTTGGGCATTAGTAGCGCAATGAGAACCGCATCAACTAGGGCTGTCGAAACTATTCCAGCAATTCGCCCAATTGGGGAACAGGTGAAGTACGAGTCCGCATTGACTATGATGTGGCTGAGGGCTACAGGGGAATGGGACTGTAATGGAAATATTACCGGGCACCGTACTGTAGTGTGTTTGACAAGTCTGCGTTACCATACCGCCTGTATGTAACTAGAGACCCACACTTTGTGGAATGTTGTTTGTCCACAACATACCAACCCTACTAGCGTGGGATTTTGCAATCTATGCAAAATCCCATACTATTATAATTTATGTTTAAGTACTTTTTTGATATAATAAAACAGTTGCTCACTAGAGCTGAATAAGAACCTTTGTCATTTTTTATTAATAATACTTCATGGCGACCGTGACATCTCGGTAGAACCTCCAGATAAAAAAATAAAAGCGCATAAAGGGTTGGGTCCAACAGGACCTGACCCTGAAAAACAGAAGTCTCAACCTCTTAAAACCTTTTATCTGGAAAACAAAAAAAAACATATTTAAAGCAACACTTAAAAGTATATAAAAGAAAAAATTGTATTTTATGCATTTTTCATCATAAAATTAAATAACTTTTATTAAAAAAAAAAAAAACACGAGACAAACAATAAAACTATTAAAATTGTCTAAACAATGAAAACAATACAATAAAAATAACCCCAGACATAAAAAAACCTTATAAAATTAAATTGTTAAACAAATTTATAAAAAAAAATTATTATCTATTTACTACTAAATAAAAAAAAAAAAAACAATTAAAAAAAAAATGTCCATTATTCTACATATAAAACAAAAAACCCCCCGCAATCATGAAAATTTACAATAATATCATTACTGGCGATAAAATGTTCGCTGATACCTACAAAATTAAATTAATCGATGATGTAACTTACGAGGTTTACGGCAAAGTTGTAAGCCGTTCCAGAGGTGACAGTAGAATTGAAGGCTTCAATCTTTCGGCCGAAGAAGCTGATGAAGGCACCGAGTCAACCGTTGAGGATGACGTTGATGTTGTCATGCATCACAGTTTGCAAGAATGCTTTGCCGTCGGCGACAACAAAAAGAGGTTCACTTTATACTTGTAGGAATATATGAGGAAGGTATTGGAAAAATTGCAAATCTCTGGTCCCGATCAAATCGACGTATTCAAGACCAACATGAGCAAGGTAATGAAAGATATTTTGGGTCGCTTCAAGGACTTGCAATTCTTCCCTGGTGAATCTATGGACCGCGATGGTATGATTGATATGTGTGAATATCGTGAAATTGATGGAAAAAATCAACCCATCTTAATGTTCTTCAAGCATGGTTTGGAAGAAGAAATAAAGATAATTCGACCTACAACAACTTAAAACTACAGCAATACAACAACAGTAAGATGAAATTTATTCAACAAGATAACAACCATTATATTACAACATCAATAACAGATTTAAACAAGGTAAACATAGTTTAAGCTATAGCGTCGTCTGTTTCGTACAGTACAGTTCAGGTGTTAAATATTAAATTCTTTTTTTTCTTCTAACTCTATTTTTTTTTTTTGTTGTTTTAAATTAAACTTAAACAATTTATATTACACAACAAACACAAAAAAAAAAAAAAAAAAATGCTAAATTTATTCGCCATTTTTATTTTATATATTATATTAATAACTAATTAATATTCGTAAAATTCAGTTTTAAATATTAAATTTTTATAAATCATATTAGTACCTAATTAATAAACTACCGTGGTCTGTTCATACAATTCAATTTTTATATAATTTATAATTAATTACAAAGAGATCTTTAAACAAACAAATATGAATCCATATATATATATGAAACTATTCAAAAAAAAAATCAATTCTATAAAAAAAAAAAAATATTAAATTTATGTCTTTAAACATTTTTTATATATATATATATACATTGCAAAAACGGAGGATAATTAAATATTATAATTAACAACACGAAAGAAACAATACAAAATTAGTTAATTAAAAGAAAAAAAGAGAAAGAAAGATTAAATAAAAAATTATTATTTAATTAATATACTACATTTTTTTAATAAAAGATTATTATCTTTTCAAGATCGAATTTATTGAATATTATTTAAAATTCATTCATTATTTAAAATTACTAACAATCTGATAGCTGTTTTATTTTTATTGACTATGGTGACTCCTACGGGACATTCCCCTAGTGCAATAAAAATCTACCGGTCATCAAATGATGTATGACCTATATTTGCCGTTGCAATTGGGATCTGTCTACCTGAAGGTGACAGATAACGGATGCCACGACAAATATATAATTTTTTTTTATAATTTCTGTAAAGAACGAACAAATCGAAATCCCTGTTAATAACAACCCAACTAAACTTAGTTTAAGTAAATCAATGTAAACTTGACCTTTGTATTTGTAATGGGTTGCATTATTGACAGAGATGGATAAGATCAGTGTTTTACACTGTAAACTTTATTCTTGATTTTAAAAAACTGGCCGCACTTTCATGTGCATTAAAGTGCCAAAAATCTTACATTTATGAAAATTTAATAACTTTACATTAAAGTTATCCTTATTTGGAATCATTTTTCCAACACCAGGAATGCGAGAACATAATTAAATGGCAACACTACTCTGTGCACAAAATATGCCACACAATTTAATCACTAATTTATTTTTTTTTTGACCGACCAAACATAATGAAGTATAATAAACTTTTTATGGAATTTTTAAAAATATTTTTAAATATCCAATTATTAATATTATCAATTTTTCTCCTCTCTTAAATAAATTTCGTAAACTAAAATTGGAAATTCGGAAAATTTCCAACGACACAAAAATAAAGTTAATCAGATATTAAAGAAAATTTAATGAATCATTTTTGTATTTATGAAAATGATGCCATGACCAATGGATAAAAATTCGTTATAGTTTTCCTTGCAAACAACAAGCAAAACCCTTATAATAGGCGAATTGACATTGGGAATTTTCTAAATTAATAGTGAATTGAAATAGTAGAGTCCTTGAAATTAATTTTTGTATACTTTGCTAAGTCAAATCATCATTATTAAGGGAATATAATTTCTTATTCCCATACATTGACAACAAAGAAACTTTGAATATACTTTTTTTTGCGTTTAACATGTTTTAAAACTATGTTTTAAAACTAACAGAATCAATAGAATCCATCCACTTAGTTCATGTTTTAATTATTTTTGTATTATTTTTTATTGTTGTAAATATTAAGGTTCCTTTGAAATTCCTAAGATTTCTCATAATTCTCTTCGAAATCCCTTTTCCTCGGATGTGAGCCTTTAATTACGAATTCTTTTCTACAGCCCACTTATTGTACGCTGGAGAATAACCAAACACATGCAATTTTGTGTAATCTTGATTTAGCAATGCTGTAAAGACAACTACTGAATTTCACCTATGTGCTGCATCATGATATGAATCTATGCCACAAATCATAACATTTTTGAAGGGTATCTTAACGGCACCCACTTCTTGATTTTAAGATGCTACAAAGGCAGCTACTGAATTTCCCCTTTGTGCTGCATCATGATATGAATATATGCCACATATCATAACATTTTTGAAGGATATTTTAACAACAACTACTACTGAAATGCTGTATGTATAATGAAGCTTAAGCCTAAATAATCGTATAATCGATATATCTTGACCTTCATTAAAAATACCAGTATTTTCAAGCACAAATTCATTTTTTATTGTACTTTGAGTTTCCGTTTTGAATTCTCTTATGACCCAGTTTTTAACTTCAAAAATATTCTGTGTTACCGTGCAACACCCCTGTTTTGTTTTTGACATAAAATTAAGGTCCTTTCAATTATCAACTAAACCATTATTGTTGAGTAATAAAGAGATGAGAAGCCTGTATAGGATTCTCTTACCTAAAAACTTTCAAGTTTAGTCTTTCTTTATATTGTTTCCATTATTGTTGAGTGATAAAACCATGAGAAGCCTGTAGAGGATTCTCTTACCCGAAACTTTCAGGTTTAATCGTTCTTTATATTGTTCTTACTAATCTATATAGCATTTAGAAGCTGGAACAAACTCACACATTTCAGTTATGAGTCAATATACTCATAATTTTGTATTCCATTCATTGGTATGGAAATTTAAGAAAACTAAATCAAATTTGGTTGGAATCTTTACACTGATGTAATCACTATAAGCTATTAAGTCGTAAGTTTAGATTTCATCAGTACATGTTCCATTATGCTTGTCTTTCTTTATTTATTTTTTTGTATAGAGATTAATGCTAAATTTTATGTTTGTTTTACAATTATTTTTTTTTTTGAGATTAACCATTTCCTTACAACGCACTATGTGTGTAATACGTACTCAATGATCCAATTATGGATTATTTCGTAATATAATAACGTTGAATTAATCCGCGTATTAAAAGTATTTATATACTTTACACGACTTAAATGAAACCATGCAATTTCGACTCAGTTTCCGTCTGTAAATTTCATGTGGACTTAAATGAAACTGAGCGATACGGACTCGGTTTCCGTCATATTTGTATGATTCACGTTATTGGTTCTTTCAAACCAGGAATGGATCTCATTATCAGAATCAAATTGATTAGATTTCGTTGCTCTCAAAAGCAGCAGATTCAACTCTTGTGCAGACTACACGGATGCATCAAACACCAAAATTGATTCTTATACTTCATTATATCATAACATATCTACCCAGATGCGAATACGTTAGTAATTACTAACAGTATATTTACCCATACTGAATTTTGATAGAGGTGCTTATAGTTTCAAATGAGACTAATATAAATTTGAGGGAGACGTCCATCAAATTTTAAATAATAAATGGCAGCGCGATACGAAAATAATTCTTGATGCATTATATATATACGGTACATTAGCCAGCCCCTTTGTTAATAGCATATTGACCTAGACTCAATCATCCTAAGTCTTGAATAATGAGACGGCAAGGCGAGGTAAACGGAGCCCGTTAAATAGGCCACATATATTTTGGATGGTATAATAAAAAGTGCACTTTTTGATAAGCATTATAGAAATGCGCAATCGCGATTGTTGTTAGTACCGGGGTATTCCAAAAGAATATTTAGAGTTCTGATCTCAAATTGATAGAGCAGCTTGAGTGCTCTGGCCTGATCAAGGCTTAAATATTGTGTCAAATAAAGACAGGAAACCCAATACCGGAACTAGAATTCCGAAGAAGTTGTATACCAAGTCTATTAAATAGACTTAGTGTTTTGGAGTTAAGGCAAGCTATTGCTAAAGGCATTGGAAATAATTCCACACGCCTCAGGTCCCGAGACCGGCAATTAGAGTCCTCTTCTTAAAACTTAATAAAAAAAAAAACGACGTGCCAAACGAATAAGACAACTAAATTGCTAATGTATTCGAACATTACATTAAACATTAGTAGCACCATGGATAATTAATAATACCGATAATAACAGAACGATTCAGTAAGAGGAAAAGGGTAAAAAGTTAACCTTGCAGTGATCAACGAGCTGCACTGCCAATAGGATTTTCTTGTAAAATCTATAAATTATTTTGTAAATCTAATTTTTTTTTTATATTTCGGTTAACTAGCTTTTACACTAAGTGTAAACAGCAAAACATTCTTTAATTAATGATAAATTCTTAATATATTTATAATAAATATATTATATTATATATATAATACAATCTATAATAAATACCGCTGATAATTCTCGCATGTCCTTTAATGACAACCACTATTATTACCTGAATTATTACTTATGAACTTGGACATTGGGAAATACAATTATTACCAAGTCCCATTGTTTGAAAACATCGCATTCTTTGACATTAATGACCTTGCGGTAATGGCCATACCGACGGGTACATGTAATTGAAAGGCATGTGATGTGTTTGATCTTAAGCCATTACATGGTGAATTAACAAATCATTTGAAAATTACAGTATTATAGAGAAAAATGATATCATAAGTTACAAATAATACAGAGATAAGAATCTTGGTTGTTTCCGCTTTCATATACTATAAATATACATTTCTTTTAAGAAGAATTTTTTTTTTGTTTTATAAAGACGAATTAAAATAAATTAAATCGTTTCTTGTATCCTTTCTCTAATTTTGATAATTTTTTTTATTTCATTAAAATATTTTATAATAAATTGAAACCAATGTTATTAGAAATAGTTTCTTATTTAAGATCGTTGGTTTAAATTTCCTGCTGTTAATGCAATGTAATATTTTTATTAAATAAGTTATATAAAAAGATCGATCAATAAGCTACTCTAATTGATCAATCTTTTTCCTGAAAGGGGGAGGTGTAGTGTGTTTGACAAGTCTGCGTTACCATACCGTCTGTATGTAACTAGAGACCCACACTTTGTGGAATGTTGATTGTCCACAACATACCAACCCTACTAGCGAGGGATTTTGCAATCTATGCAAAATCCCATACTATTATAATTTATGTTTAAGCAGCTTTAAGTATTTTTTTGATATAATAAAACAGTTGCTCACTAGAGCTGAAGAAGGACCGTTGTCATTTTTTATTAATAATACTTCAGTACTATTTTGGACCAGTTGCCAGGGTATTGTGTCCCAGAATGGGACTGCGACAGGATTTCAGAGAGGTCGGTCACGTCGCTCTGTGGCACGTTAATCCAAGACAGGGAAACGTGGTTAAATGGGACCTTCTTGGGGATCCACTTTTACACGGATGGGTCGAAACTGGATGTGAAAACGGATCTGGGCTTCTGTGACGCTGACTTCAATATACGCAAATGCTTCCGTCTTCCTGACCATAATACCGTACTACAGGCGGAGGTCACCGCGATTACGGAGTGCATTAAGCAGGCGAATATCATGGGCTTTATCGGTGATATTGTGATTTTCACGAATAGCTAAGCGGCTATCCGGGCTCTATCTACGAACTGTGTGGGATCAATGACGATACTCAGGTGTAAGGGGGAAATTAACGATTTCTCTGCACGGGGACGCATTGAGAGTATATGGGTGGTGGGACCCTGTGGTATAGCGGGAACGAAATGGCTAATGATTTGGCTAGGGGAGGATCTTCTCTGGAGTTAGTCACTTTGGGGAACGCTAAACCTTTTGAGCTCTCAAGGGTCAGCTGGTGGACTGGACTGACAAAATGCATAGGAGCATCTGGGAGAATGCGGGTGTTCTCTGGGGCAATCCGGACAGGGACAAGACGAGGGAAATTCTAAATCTCAGTAGGAAGGAACTGAGTCTTTTGATGGAAATCCTCACGGGACACTCGACACTAACGGCCCATCTCCACCGTATTGGTAGGGCGGACTCGGGAGTGTGTAGGGCCTGTGGTGAGGATTAGGAGACCTTGAAACAATATGTCTGTGAATGCAAACATTTGATGGGATCCTGGTCGAAATACTATCCTGTGGCCCAATATCCACATTGGGGGATTGGGGAAGCATCCTTTGACCCTAAGGTGAGAAATTTCGTCAGTGCGACGGAGTTCCTGGGGTAGGAATGTGACATAGGACCGATTGTTTAGAGCGCACAACAAGCCGACATTCTGGCTTAAGTGTTAGTCCTCAGGGACTTGAGTTGGATTAGGGAAGTATTTACCTTCGCCGAATCCTCTTTTAGACCTAACCCTAACCTAAGGGATAATGCTAGTTCCTCTATTTCAACTTTTATAATAGATGACCACGCATTTACTGATCCGGTTGATAAAGCTAACCTATTGGCAGATCTTTTTGTAAGTAATTCATATTCGCCGGAAACCGATCAACCACTGCCCGAACTCGAGCGGGTATCTCGTTAAAAGGGTTCTTGCAGACCACAACGTTAACAAGTCACCGGGCCGGATGACATACCAGTACTGGTACTAAAACAGTGTTCCTCAACGCTAGCTCGTCCATTGACTAACCATTTCAGCTCTTCATACCGTACAGGTATGGCATCCTTCTTGCTGGAAGGTTACCAATATTCAATCAATCCCCAAGACGGCTGCAAATTGCCACCCAAATACAAAATGCTCTGTGCTATCGAAGGTGATAGAGAGCATGGCTACCACCTTGTAAATTATCTGGAAACGAATTCATTTATTAGTGATCGACAGTATGGCTTTCGTAGAACTCGTTATACGGGAGATCTGCTGGTGTTCCTTTTTAAGGGTTGGAGTCGCTCAATTCACATGTTTGGAGAGAGCAAAGTGGTTGCTCTAGATATTTCCAGAGCGTTCGATCATGTGTTGCAGGCGCACTGTTATCAAAGCTAATTTTTTTTGGTGTCGGTAAAGATTTCTCCAGAGTTTTCACAGAGATCGTACTATACCCAGCAAAATATCAATAATGGGCTCTCATTACCAGTATCTAAATAATAAGGGTCAACTGCATATAATTAGGTGTTAAAACTCAATATTTTTGTTCAACGAAGTCGTTTTTGTAAGTAGTTTTACATACTCGCTGCATTATAAAAACGCACAAATTTTGTACATAATACAAAAATAATATGTAAATGGTTACCAAAATAATAAGGTATTCGTATGCTTATAAGCAATTACATAAAACAATTTGTGGTTACAAGTTTGTAAATGATATGGCTTACCCTTATACTTATCAGTAATTGAAAAATAATTATATATGATTCTTCTTCGAGCTTAAGATCTTTTGTTAAAACGATTGTAAATTATTAATTTCCAATATTTCGTCTCCACATTGGGAGACTTCTTCAGGGAAATTTATTTTAAAATATCCCAGAAAACAATAATTATAATTATTATTGTTTTCTGGGATATTTTTATATTTTTATAATTATATTATAATTATTATTGTTTTCTGGGATATTTTTATATTGACAAAAAACAAATATTTATTTCAAAATTTATTTTCCCGCCTTTTTTAAAATTTGTTATTTAAAAAATTTTAAAATTGATAAAAATTAAATTAAAATAAATTTCCCTGAAGAAGTCTCCCAATGTGGAGACGAAATATTGGAAATTAATAATTTACAATCGTTTTAACAAAAGATCTTAAGCTCGAAGAAGAATCATATATAATAAAAGAAGATCGAAGAAAATTAAACATATTGAAAAATAATTATTTTACAAAAAGGCATTATGTTTGTAAATAAATAAGTAGTCTCGAGTAAGCTTGAATACTTTTAAAAACGGCTTTGTCAAACCAAAATAACTAGTGCAGACACTGAATTATAATGTGTTCACATATTTTTTTTCCCCATTATATAACCACTTACGTGGTAATAAAAGTTTTTGCTGGGACGTGTTGTTATAGATGGAGTCTCATCCAAGATGGGGTCTCATCCAACGAGTTTTTCTCATCTGGCTTACTGACCTCCTTGGTCGAACTTTCAATCTACTCCTTTGCAGATGACAGCAACATTCGTCATTCGTTTTCCTTCGATCGTAGGCCAAGCCATGAAGAGGCAAAAGGCAGATTGTGAATGAATCAACAATCTCCGAGTTGAGTCCGACTTCAATGCTCGCAAGACCCATTGTTGACCCATAAGGCCGTGGAGTCAACTATGTTGCCTGCATATATAGATGGTTTCGTTATTGAGGATTCGGATACTCTCCTCACTATATATACCACCTACATCCGAATAAAGATGGAAGACAACTTCAATATATGGACAGGTGATTCAAAGTCTATTTTGGGGCTTCTGGATCATGGGCAACGGAGGGCGTTGTTGCTTATCAGCGAAAGTAGGGTTTCAAACACGATTGACTCGTTGGAGCATCGACGCAATGTGGGTTGTGTAATTCTGTTTTATAAATATTACCATGGGAAGTGTTCTGCTGAGATAAGTGAACTCGTCCCGAAGGCCCTACTGCCCGATAGCCAAATAGATCTCATCCGTCTGTTGTCTATAGTCCAACAGATCGCACAACGTATTACAGAGAGAATTCGTTTTTCAGTCGCACTAGCTGTATGTGAAATCGTCATAAGTCAAATGTTCACAAACACTACTCCCTCATTCCTACTCCCCGTGACCTATTTACCTGATATCAACACAATGCAATGCATTAGTAGGGACATCCCCTAAATTTTGGTTCTACGTATAAAAAATAGAAAAGGCAGTTTTTAAGCCGAAAAACAAAAAAATGAAAACAATTTTAAAAAGGAAATATGAGTATGGTAATTATATATATGCTTATGTTAGCTTTGAAATATTTTATTTTTGTAGTTTTTATGCATATGTTTATATGCAAACATTGTAATTTTTGTATGTGATTTTAATTTTCAAACCTCAGCCAAAATGTTGCTGACTTTACATACTTTTTTTGTTGAGTGTATAAATTTATTTGTAATAAATTTTATTTGTAATAACGATTTTAATAAAAGAAATTTAGAAATTTAACAGTTTATTTTAAAGATTTTACAGCTTTTTTTAAATTTTAACGATATATTTTACTATTTTTCGAGCTTTTTTAAGTGCTGATAGCATTGTTTTTAGAGCTTTTGGTTCTCCCTAGTAATCACGAAAAACAGAATTTTATCGTAGATTTTTACCTATATACACTCCAAGAAAATTTGGTAAGGTCAGCAACATTTTTGCTGGGAGGATCCTTGCAGAAAAATATTGCTAAATTCAGCAACATTTTTGCAGAATTTATTAATTTTCTTGCTGCTATTAGCAATTTTTCTACAAGGACCCTCTTAGCAAAAATGTAGCTGACTTTACTGACTTTTTTTCTAATGTAGCGTCTGTTTCTATTTTTAATATAATTAATTTATTTGCCCGGTAGTTATAGCTACAGATCAATTTTAAAACACTCCCCAAATGTTCCAATCTCTTTAGTCTTAAAAATAAATTTCAATTAGGAATTTGCACTAAATTACACTGCGCAACTCGAAAATTAAAACAAGATTGTTGACTATTGATTCTAAATATTTCGGCCACGCCGATTTTAATGGCGTACCCATTTTTTTCACGTATAAGTCAGATTTTACTCCAATTTACATTAAAGCTTTGCATGTTTCAATGCAGTTTTTTATACATTAAATTTTAAAAATCGAATATTTTATTTTAGTTTTTTATGGTGAATTCATAAAAGACTTTCATTAACATTCGCATATCAAATTTGGTACAAGTAAATCTACATTTTTTCTCAGTTTTTACTATATATTTACCATTTTTTCACAATTTATCATCCCATTTCGCAATCGATCTAACCATTTTTGGGAATAAGAAAAAAGGCAATGTGAGCAATTATTTTATGTAAACAAGAACAAAAAGTTCGGTTCAGGAGAAAAACGCGAAACATACCTATTGTAAAATTTATATGACAACATAGCGAAAAAGGATGGCGTATAACAGGGGTGGCAAGCATTTTTTCGTTGCGTGCCACAAAAAGACAAATTTTTGTGTAAAAATATGCCGTGTGCCACCTTAAGACTATTTATATTCTAAGGCACTTTTTGCATAAAAACATTTTAATGGCATCTTCATATTCAGTTTTTTTAGATCTAGTTTTATTACAGACTATTTTCCACTTTTGCCCAATTTTCTGGCACTTTTTCACTTAACTGATTATGAATTTTTCTTTGAATTAAAGCAATTTGAACTTCTTTCAATCCAAAATTACAAGATATTTCTACAGAATGGTAGTGGAATTTTAAAATTTCACTAAAAACTGTACTACACCATTTCCTGTTGTTTTTTGGAAATTATCAATTGTTTTTCAGATTTATCAATTGTATTTCAGAAATAATGAATTGGTTTTCAGATTTATAAGTTGTATTTCCGAAAATATGTATTGAATTTCAAATGTATCAACTGTATTTCAGAAATTATCAAATGATGTTCATATTTATCAATTGAATTTTAGAAATTATAAATTTACTTTCATATATATGTATCTATTGTATTTCCAAAAATATTAATTGTATTTTAAAGGCTAAAAAGAGCACACCTCGACCAGTTTCCTTGGTTTTGATTTATATACTCAAGCGCGGATCGAGAAAAAGGTTCTGGGGAGTTAAGATAGAGTATTTTTACCTAACTTTTTTTAATTTTTTTACATTTTTGTATTGAAAAATTTTATTTTGTAGAAGGAAATATCCCATTTCCCCTCCCCTTGGATTCGCGACGGATATACTCTATGATGCCCTGATTCCAAATTTTTCCACGCGTCACAATTTTGAGAAAACCGCGGTTAAAGCTGTGTAGCTTATAACGAAATAAAATTTGGTTGGTAGATGATAGTTGGATGCAATGATAACAAGGGCACGTTATTAAACCGGGTTCCAACTCGTCGGAGGGAGGGTTCGTTTGCTAAAATGCACCCGTTTTAACAGGCCACAAATAAATTTTATTTCACGTGCCAAAATTAAGGAAAAACGGATAGACCGTAGGACAGACTGTAGAGGGGGAAAAAAAAGGAAAATTTTAAAGACCTAACCGTATTGATGGTATATGACGGAAAATAAATTGTTTTAATTGCAGCTCTGATGGTGATGAGGCAATCGGTAGCCCGCCCGACCTTAATCGCAGATAGCCTCATTTAGATTGCATACTTGCGATCCCTTCATAAGCACAACAAAGTTACCACCACTACCTTAAATTAGAAAGGTTAATTTGAAAATTAGAGATTTTCATTTTCAAAAAAAAAATTAACCAGAAGATAATTCCAGCAAGTTAACATTGCCTAACAATTTCGGTTTTAGCCAAAATTAGAAATTGATTTGGTTTGGCCAAATCCTGGCCTGACAAAGGGTCTCACGTGTAAAATAAAATACGTTTTATAAAGCCGAAGTCTGTAAGTATATGCAATAACAATAAAGAGATATTGAGTAAAATTAAATCATTCCGTTCGGGAATAAAATTTATATATAAATAAAAATGTGCTTTAATACAAAATACTCACAATTTCAATTTATTATGTTTGGGTTATTATTTTAAATCAAATACGTTCACGTTTTACTTAAACTTTAAATAAAAGAAACTAAGGTAGAATGACTTTACCTTAAAAACATAGAACTTTTCTTCCTTCTTTTTTTTAAAAAATATTTTTTTTAAACCAAGAGACAACTTTAATGGTAGACGACTTGAATATAAAATGGCTGAGAGCTAGTAATTTACTTCAAAAGAAAGTTCGGTTAAGGCAAATGAGTTGGCGCAATTGAATAACTAACGTTTTTATTCCCATTTTTCCTGAGATTGTGTATATGCAAATATGAAGATAAACGTCAATATTGCGATTACCCTAGTGTAGGTAATGTAACTGCTAGTTAATAGATGGCGTTAACAATCAATGTATAGTATGTAAATGAGTGTATAACTATGCGAACACCCGAATAAAAAAAATAGTAAGATGTCCAGAGGCTTACACAAGCGCTATTACATTCCCCCCGCCAAAATCAGACTTTGGGGTTTGTAGAATGAAAAGCCCAAAGCTGATCCCGTTTGTGGAAGCCGAAAGTATAATGATTATGAATAAAAAAAACCCAGCAAAAATCTATTGCGGAATATCTTTAGCATGGTAATTTCCTAAAATATTACCCCGTAAATATTCCAGCGCGTAATAGCTGTTACCCAATTTTTACCGTATGCGAGCCTTAACAAAAGAAGGGGCAAGCTTGGCATTATAGCCTTGTTCAAAATTACTTTGTTTGAAATTTCGGCGATAAACCTCTTGACCAACATCATAGGATACTTCCCTGGCCCGTAGATTGTAGGATCTTGCATTCCGATCAAACTGTTTTTGCATCAGTTCGGAGGCACGTTTAGACATTATCTGAAGCGAATCATTTCGGTCAAAACGAACTGAGCGGTCATCTAGCATTTCCAACTGACGAAGAAGATTGTATGTAGCACCGTTTGTTATCATGTGCTGGCCAAAGGCAAGGTAATAAGGTGAGGTACCTATTGCAGAGTGAATCGCAGATCGAAGAGCACAACATTATATTGCTCAAAAGTTCATCCCAGTTCTTCTGGTCCGGCTTTATGTAAGCCTTTATAGCCGATAAAACGGATCTGTTTACCCGCTCAGATACATTAGCCTGAGGGGCATGAACGGCGGTGTATGTATGGCTTACGCCATACTGTTTAAGACATTTATTAAATTGATAGGTTAAATTGATTGGACCTGAATTGGGAACCATTGTCAGACACGATGGTCTCCGGGACACCAAAAGTATGGAACAATTCCTGTTCTAAATATTTCACCACCACATCAGACGTAAACTTTTTCACTGCTTTCAGAAAAGGAAACTTTGAGTAGTGATCTAAGACGATAAATATTCCAATATTTCCTGACCGTGAACGGGGATATGGCCCCAGGAAATCCACATAAAGCTTTTGGAAGAATCGGTTTGTTTCCTTAGTCTTTCCCATCGGCGGTCTAAGAATTTGATTGGGATGTTTTGACATTTTGCAAACTTCGCAGTTATTGATATAATTTTTGACGTCAACGGCCAAATTTGGGCAAAAGTAGAATCTTCTTATCCGCTCCAGAGTTTTGTTAATGCCACCATGCGATGACAATGTACTATCGTGAGCTTTATACAAAACTTTGTAAATCATCGCCTTTGGCACACACAATTTCCAGGCCAAATCGTCATGTACCTTCTTCCCGGTGGCATGTTCAGTCCGTCGGTATAGGTATCCGTCTACTATACTTAAGTCCGGCATCTGGTCAATGTTCCTCGCAATTTTGTCCAGCAGTTGCTTATGTTCGTCTGATTGGAAATGTGTAGAGTTTAAATCCACAAAAACCCCAGAGTCACTGTCCAAGCTGGTCAAACTGTCAACTCCTAGCGCGGACAAGTCCTCAGTATTGGCCCTAGATAGAGTATCCGGAACAATGTTCAAACTACCACGTCTGTGCTGAATATTAAATTTGTAGCCTGCAGTTTTAAAGCCCATCGAGCCAGCCTTGTACTCAAATCTGTCTGAGACATGAGCCACTTCAATGACGCATGGTCAGTGATGACAGTGAACTCATGGCCTTCGACATATGCTCTGAATTTTTTGATGCTTAGCAAAGCTGCCAAGCATTCCTGTTCGGTCACCGAATAGTTACGTTGGGCTTGGTTAAGCTTCTTGGACATAAATGCCACAGGAACCTCTTCGCCCTCCGCGTTTTTCTGGACCAAAACGTTTCCTATACCTGTTTTGCTAGCATCGCAGTGTATGAAAAACGGCTGCGAAAAATCTGGACTATGCAAAACAGGGGCTGTACTCAAATGGGTTTTTAAAACCTCAAAAGCTTTTTGGGCTTCATCGGTCCATACAAATTTACTCTTCTCCTTTAACAAATCAGTCAGAGGCGTGGTAATAGACGCATAGTTCCTGATAAACTTCCGGTAGCAACCTGTCATCCCTAAAAACCTTCGAATTTGCTTAACGGATCTCGGAACTGGAAACTCGGTAATAGCGGACACTTTTTCCGGATCCGTCCGAAAAACACCTTTACCCACCAAATGACCTAAATATCTTACTTCTGGGACACAAAAACTGCTCTTTTCCACATGAATAGTCAACCCTGAGTCACGTATTTTCCTTGCTACAGTCACTAAAACCTCAAGGTGCTTCTCAAAAGATTCCGATATGATGAGCAGATCATCAAGATAGACGAACACCTCCGTCCTGAGAGCCACTGGAATGACCTTGTCCATCAGGCGAGACATGGTCTGAGGAGCATTACAAAGCCCAAAGGGCATTACGTCGTAATGATACAGCGGTCTTCCAGAAACGGTAAATGCTGTCTTATCTTTAGATCCCGCATCAAGTGGAATTTGCCAAAAAGCATCCTTGAGATCTAAGGCTGTTATGAATTCTGCCTTGGGAAGTCGGCTAAGAATACCATCAATATGTGGTAACGGATATGCATCACCAACCGTTAATGAATTCAACTTCCGGCTATCCAAACACAGACGATTTTTGCCAGGCTTGCGATGAAGAACAACCGGAGATGACCAAGCACTGTTGGATTCCACTATAACCCATAACGACAACATTCTATCCAGTTCCTCATAAATCAGTTTTTCCACCGCGGGAGAAACCGGAAAATGCCTCTGCTTGATAGGCTTTGCGTCAGCGGTATCAATAAAATGACATAAAACATTAGTTTTTCCAAGTCCTTCTTTAGCAAAAGACGGGAATAAACTTATGACTTGTTGCAAACGTTGATTTTGAATAGGGGATAAAGGAATTTGGGTGACAAATTCATCCGAAGATGATATTATAGAATCTCCCATCCGAATCACTCCGGGAGGAAAAAGATTATAAAGATCCCAAAAATCTGCTCCTAGGTACAGATTCTTCATTAGACTAGGATTTATAAAAACAGTAATACGATTTTCAACCCCCTTAAAGGAAATAATAGTTTCCAAAAACCCAACCACCTTATGTGGTTCACCGCCTGCTGCTTTGACCGAAGAGTTCAACTTTTTATATGAAACCCCGGAAGCTAAAAAATCACGAGCTCCATCTGATCCAATACAGGTAACTCCCGCTCCAGAATCCAATAAGCCCAAAACCGTTTTACCAAAGAGAGTCACCTCAGCATATGGTCTTATATCACACGGTTTATCAAAAATTGAACAAACAAATTTCCCCTGAAATTGCTTTACTTTTTGCCAAAAAGTTCGCATACGGAGTGCTGAACGAGAGGGTTTGGAAGGTTCACCAAAAATCCTATTACGAACTTGATAGTATTCCCGCAACCTAACATGAAATGGTTTAAACTTCGAAGAGGAATCTAATCTGTCGTTAGGGTCATGGTCAAACTTGGTAGTAGAAAATTTATCACAATCTGATTCAGAGTCGAGTTGGGTAGATTTTAAGACACCTTCGGTAGATTTCTTGTTATGTCCGGTAAAATGTAAAACGTTTTCGGTATCACGCTTTAGTATAGAGACTATATTTCCGTTTCTAGCGCCTTGTTTTTCGTCGATTTCTGTGCACTCTTCAGTGCACCGAACTTCACGTTTTTTGAATTGCATTTCTTGCAATTAGGTTTGTACGTATCTGGGGTTCCACAACCATAACAGAATACCGTTCTATCCGATAAGCAATCCTGGTATCTGTGACCCGATTTCTGACAATTCCAACAAATCAAATTAATTTCTGAAATCTCATTACCTTCAAACTGCAAAACCTCATCCGATTCATTTTCCAATACGCTTTCGATTTCAGAGATTCTCTTTTGTAAAGGCGGAGCCTTAGGAAGCCCGAATCCATGTTTTCCACGAATATCAGCCAAAAAAAAACTCCCGACGCCTACAAATATCGCGTATATGTTGAACCGAAGAAACTTGTAAGTTCAGAATTTCATGCTGTATCTCCGGCAGCAAATTACGACGCAAAATTTCTACTAAGGTATCATCATGAATCGGTTCTCTAAGATGATCGGTTAATTCGACAATTGATTCGTAGAAAGTATCGAAGGTTTCATTCGGCTTTTGTTTCCTATCCCGTATCATTTCACGATAATCCACGTCGGTACGCGAGTCTCGGTATTCTTTTCTAAGAGCGAGGCATAAGTTTGGCCACTTTATCGAAGCAACGGACCTATGGTAACGCCAAAACCAGACACTTGCTTTCCCCTCAAAAAGTAAACAGGCATTGTTACAAAGTAAATCGAAATCACCTTGTAAAGTCTGCGAAGTCAACGCTTCGACACGGTATATAAAATTATTGACAGACAGACCATTTAATCCGCCAGAAAATCTAACCTTCCAATTGGAAATAATTTGCAAGACTTTATCCGGACGGACATTTAAATCAGACAAAGTAGATAACCCAGACATTGGAGGATTCCTTAATCTAGCTGACGAATAATTTTCAGAACGAGGCTGATATGATGCAGTGGATGCCGAAGTATCTGGACAAATGCCTAGCAAATCCCTAAGAGCTTGCTGCTCCACCGCTGGCAATGTTTGCATATGCGGGGGTGAACGAACCGAATTTGGTGGTGGGACTGAAGTGTTAAGTGGCATTGACGTATTGTGAGATAAAGA
The DNA here is from genome assembly GCA_021234595.1 of Delia radicum. Taxonomy (NCBI): domain Eukaryota; kingdom Metazoa; phylum Arthropoda; class Insecta; order Diptera; family Anthomyiidae; genus Delia; species Delia radicum. The sequence continues at coordinate 23,818 of JAEKOY010000039.1, forward strand.
AGCTACAGATTGTGGCGGGTTAGGCGGACTATTAGCATTTAGTTTGGCTTCTAAATTAGAAATCTGAGTACTCAAAGAAGCAAAAAGCTGAGCTTGTTGGGCTGACACAATACACGTTATCATCTCCCTCAAAGACTCATTTGGATTAGTAACAGATACGGTTCTCTGCGTGTGATCTAACACGGAAGTATTTAAAACACCTGTATCCAAACCCACTGCTCCCTCTGCATCAATTTTGTCCGATCCAGTCATCGTTGTATTTTGTGTACCTGACGAACCCGTCGTGTTAGGTACAATATATTTAGATCGCGTAGGGACTCCACCAGCAGGGGGATCATTCACAATTCGCGTGTCGCAAACTGGGCAGAAAGGTCGCGTCTTCAAACTCACTGACAAACAATTCTTATGAAAAAGATGACTACAGCTTGTTTTGATTAAGACAGTTTTCGAAGTAATTGCTTCATTACATGCATCACAAACGGGGCACTTAGCCGGTGGCTGAGTAATATCGTTATTGCCCATACTCAAAAACAGAAATAAAAAAAACTGATAAAAAAAATAATCTCAAAAGGATAATTTACAAGACGAAAAGATTCTAAAAAAAAAATTGTCTAAATGGGGAAAAAGTAAATTACTAAAATAATTTAAGATGGAAAAAAAATAAAAAAACTGCGAACAGAAGCAAAAATAAAAAATTTAATGATTTAAAGCTCCTCTGTTGAACACCATCAAATAAAACTACACTCAAAAAAATAAGTTAGTAGAAAAGTTAGTAAAACGTCTTGTAAATCAGGTATACTATTTTTTAGCAAATATTTTTGCTAAAATCGTGTTTTCAGCTAAAATTTTTGTTATACTTATTCAGCACTTAACTGTTTTATACTAATGCTTTACTAATATACTAATGTTTTACTAATTAATTTTGCTAAAAAAAATTGTGCTGATAAGCAGATGTCGCGGCATGTCAAGATGTAGTAGAGAAGAGGAAAATGATATTAAAAAGTACAACTCTAACAAGACAAGTAAAAAAATCAACCATGAAAAAACATATACAGACATGTAGACAGAGTAAAGAGAAAGACAAAAACACACATCTTAGGTAGATTTGTATGGTTTCTTTTTCTTATTGCAAAAAAAGGGTTGTTTTTTTCGTTTCGTTTGTTTTGTTTATTTTTTCGTTTCGTTTCTAGAATTATCTGCGGCAGTTTCATCATAGCATCATTAAGACAACCATTGATGTAAGTAGTTGAAAGAAAATTTTTGTTATGTTATATATATTTATTTCTATATATTTTCAGATATTAAATTAATTCATGTCGTCAATGTGGGAAAATTAAAATTGTTATATTTCGTTATTATAGTAAATTATTTTTAAAAGAATCACAAAAATATGTTTTATGATTTTCAGCAAATAAATTAACTAAATTACAATTTTTCTACAAATTTTTTGCGTTTTTTTCAGTCTACTAAAATTCAGCAAAAAATTTATTAATTTTTACCAACGCTTTTTTATTTCTAATCTACTAAGTGTTAGCAAAACTTTTGCTGAATCTACAAATTTTGTTGCTAAAAATCAGCTCGCTGACATTAGCAACTTTTTTGCTAGCATTCTCCTGACTAAAATTTTGCTGACTCAGCAAAATTTTTTTTATGAGTGTACGTTTAATTCTACCGGAAACGAAAAACTATAGAAAATTAAAAAAAAAAACAATAAAAGTTTACTCATACGTATGAGTAATTTTATGTTTCAAACTCCAAATCTGCTGCTCAAATTAAGCAGAAACGAATGGGAGTAATTTCAAAGAAAAATCAAAACAATATTATGGCTTAAATGTTGCATCCAGCCAGGATCTAAAGTAATCACGAAAAAAATTATATATTCTTCAACATAAATCGAAAAAAAAATTTGCAGGGAAACTGAAAAATTAAATCCAGTTGTATTTTCCTAATATAATAAATAAAAAACTAATAGAAAAGCTTTTATACGCAAAATAGTTTAGGGTTACCAGCGCTAAATAATATAAAATGAAGAAAAACAAAAAAAAATTAAATTAAAATATAAATCTCGCAAAGGCGACTTCTAGTCGATCTAAATCCTTCAAACAATTATTTTGTATTTAAAAACAATTTTTTTTAACTGTCTCTATAAATTTCATGCGAAAAAAAACCAGTAAAAATAAATAAAAAAAAAAAATTTGATAGCAATTGTAGAATTAATTTAAGGTAAATACAAATTAATAATAAAAACAATGAAAAATAAAAAAAAATCAATATCTCATTGATTGACTGTTTGATCTTAGATGTAATGGTTATGAACTTGTTGTGAATTTAATTCCCCGCCAAGTACAAGTAAGGTTGAAAATATGGTGATAGTTAAAGAGAAAGACATAAGAAAGATTTTACCATGGAGGATAGTTCTATGATTCATAAAATCTATAATTCCTCCCATGATAATGTACAGCAAAGTTATGAAGTTATTTATACTAGGGTAAGACTTAGCTCACAGGTCCAAGTTCAAAATTCCAGCAAGTAATGGATAAGTTTCACAACTTTACCTGACAGTATAAGAAGAGAATTCACTTTAAATAAAATGTTGAAAGCTGAAGCTTCTAAGCGTTTAACTACAATCAAAATCGATAAAATTTAAAGTTACTCGAAGTGTGGAAATAAGTTTAAAATAAAAGATGGTGAAATGATTTAAAGGGAAAACAAATTATAGCTTAGAAGAATAACTAGGATGGAGAAAAATAGGATCTGAGCTAAATATTTTCGAATTGCTTAAAGCACAACAAAAGATGTAATAAACAATGGAGGTAATTGTTGTTCAGGTCCATGCTCGGGCGCCAAAAATTTATATTGTAGCATATAACGAACAAAAATTGGTTGGTAGATGATAGTTGGATGCAATGATAACAAGGGCACGTTATTAAACCGGGTTCCAACTCGTCGGAGGGAGGGTTCGTTTGCTAAAATGCACCCGTTCCAACAGGCCACAAATAAATTTTATTTCACGTGCCAAAATTAAGGAAAAACGGATAGACCGTAGGACGGACTGTAGAGGGGGGAAAAAACAGGAAAATTTTAAAGACCTAACCGTATTGATGGTATATGACGGAAAATAAATTGTTTTGATTGCAGCTCTGATGGTGATGAGGCAATCGGTAGTCCGCCCGACCTTAATCGCAGATAGCCTGATTTAGATTGCATACTTGCGATCCCTTCATAAGCACAACAAAGTTCCCACCACTACCTAAAATTAGAAAGGTTAATCTGAAAATTAGAGATTTTTATTTTCAAAAAAAAAAATAACCAAAAGATAATTCCAGCAAGTTAACATTATCTAACAATTTCGGTTTTAGCCAAAATTAGAAATTGATTTGGTTTGGCCAAATCCTGGCCTGACAAAGGGTCTCACGTGTAAAATAAAATACGTTTTATAAAGCCGAAGTCTGTGAGTATATGCAATAACAATAAAGAGATATTGGGTAAAATTAAATCATTCCGTTCGGGAATAAAATTTATATATAAATAAAAATGTGCTTTAATACAAAATACTCACAATTTCAATTTATTATGTTTGGGTTATTATTTTAAATCAAATACGTTCACGTTTTACTTAAACTTTAAATAAAAGAAACTAAGGTAGAATGACTTTACCTTAAAAACATAGAACTTTTCTTCCTTCTTTTTTTAAAAAAATATTTTTTTTAATCCAAGAGACAACTTTAATGGTAGACGACTTGAATATAAAATGGCTGAGAGCTAGTAATTTACTTCAAAAGAAAGTTCGGTTAAGGCAAATGAGTTGGCGCAATTGAATAACTAACGTTTTTATTCCCATTTTTCCTGAGATTGTGTATATGCAAATATGAAGATAAACGTCAATATTGCGATTACCCTAGTGTAGATAATGTAACTGCTAGTTAATAGATGGTTTAACAATCAATGTAAAATATGTAAATGAGTGTATAACTATGCGAACACCCGAATAAAAAAAAAAAGTAAGATGTCCAGAGGCTTACACAAGCGCTATTACAGCTGCCAGAAATTGGTATTTTGGCTAGGTACATGTACTGATTTTTGATCATGTGTACTGCTGAAAAAATTGTGCACTGATTTGTACAGATTTTTTTAAAGTTGTACTGATTGGGCTGAAATTTAACATTTTCAGAATATTATATTTTTTCCATAGAAAGACTCAAGTTTTGATACATTTAGAATGAAGTTTTCAGAATTTAAGAATTTTTATTGATTTAATGAAAACGGAAACAAAAATTCTTGAAAAATATTTATATGAGAAACCCGTTTAAACTCTAAGATTAGTGCTTAAAATCCGGAAGCTTCAAAATATTGGGTCTTTTAGGAAAACAAATTCTCAGAACGAAAAATTAAACAGTAGTCGTGAGTCTGCATATTTTTCAAAAGATAACATATTTCGAAATTTAAAGATGTTTCTTTATAAAATTTCTTAGAATTTAAAACTCTCTTGGAAAAGAACAAGTTGTTTGAATTAATTTTTTTATATGCCTTAACATGTTAGACAAGGAGGATTTTTTTGACGAGTTTTATTAATATGTTTCTTTAAACTAATGAAGTTTTTTTTTACAAAGTGAATAACAAATTTCTTCCATTTTATAAAAGAGCTTTATAATTTAAGATGTGAGCAAGATTATATTTCGAAATTTGAATATGTTTCTTTATAAAATTTCTTAGAATTTAAAACTTTCTTAGAGAAGAACAAGTTGTTTGAATTAATTTTTTTATATGCCTTAACATGTTACACAAGGAGGATTTTTTGACGAGTTTTAATAATATATTCTTTAAACTAATGAAGTTCTTTTTACAAAGTGAATAACAAATTTCTTCCATTCTATAAAAGAGCTTTATAATTTATGATGTGAGCAAGGTTATTCAAGTTCATATGTTTTTTGTTAAACAAAAAACCGTGAAATGTTTATTTATCAATTAAAAATTTTCATCATCCACTAATTTAAAGCAGACTTTATCTACTGACAGGTGCTTACATGTTTCATTTCGCGCCACCGAAAATCTTCAGAGGACCAATGTTACTTCTCATCGGGCAAATAAAAAGCATTGATCTTTCTCCTTAAAAATTTGGGTAAAATTTCTACCTCCTCTGAAAATTTTCGGTGACCCGAAATGAAACATGTAAGGACCTGTCAGCAGATAAAGTCTGCTTTAAATTAGTGGACGATGAACATTTTTGATTAATAAATAAACATTTCACGGTTTATAATCACATCATAATAATCTCATTACAATGAATGTCTACAAAATATTTTCCAATTTTATTTAAAACTTCATAAAAATATGTAAACATTTTTAAAATAAAATTGGAAAATATTTTGTAGACATTCACTGTAATGAGAGTGTTTCTTTAAATAACTTTCGCAAATATAAACTTTTTTGGCTAAGGTTTGGTACACATAATTTATACTAAAAGATGAACTTATAGGTCGTTCTTTTTCTCTAGGCTGTCGTATAAATTTCGCGTTTTTCACATTAACCGCACTTTTTTCTTTTTTAGCTGCCTTCTTTACACGAAATAATTGTTTAGATTTGTCTTTTTGCTTATGATAAATTGTGCAGAAATGGTAAAATATAGTAAAATCTGAGAAAAAAAGCGAATTTACTTGGTAATGCTGCACATTTATTAACCTAATGTGATATCCGAATGTTAATGCAGGTCTCTTTCGTATTTACCATAGGGAAGTATCCCAACCCGGACCGGGAGATCTTAATAAACTTCTAATATATTGTAGAGAATACAAATTGAAGGGAGCCATGTTTTTTTTTTAGCTGACTAATCTAATGTTTATGCGTTACTAAGAGGAGTCAAAAATTACAAAATTTTACGTTTTTTCAATATATACTGATCACTATTACGGTTCATTAGTATCCCTTTGGGATCCTGTGCCAAACATTTTTAAAAGTCTAAGCTTTAATCTTACTCTGTGCATATTATCAACAGCTTCTAGTCTACATAAATTTGTTTAAAAATTGTGTTCATTTCAAAATATTAATTTTTTTAAATTTTAACTTTAACACTTTCTCTGTTCCAAACTGTGAACTGCACACAAGAAATTACTTCACTTCTAATATTAGCAACTGTTCTCCAACGATCCTCGCAGCAAATATGTTGATGAATTTACAGAATTTGTTTGAGTGTATGAAAAACTGCAATAAAACATGCAGAACTTTAATGCAAATTTCCAAAAAAAAAATCTGGGCCATTAAAACCAGCGTGGCCGCAGTGTTTACGATCAATGGTCGGTACTCTTGTTTTCAATTTTAGGGGTAAATTTTGTCGCGCATTGATTATTATATACTAAAATTTTATTTATACATATGTTCAAAGTTTTGTTTTACATGTTGTTGTTGATTTCTTATTCTTATTAATTTTTGTTTTGTCATTGAAACATTGCTTTCTTAATTTACTATAACATATTTTTTATATTCTACTAGATATATTCTACGTAAGCACCACCCACCCTCCAAGGCGTTTGTGAAACTAGAAATGGTTCGTCAAATATGTATCAGCATTGTAGTCCTGTCAAACAAGCCAAAAAAATAGTGCTCAAATATTAAAATTGTAGATAGAGCTGAGTTTTGGTACAGACCTTGGTACACCATTACAAATAAAATACGAAAAGCCCCCATTAATCCCATGTCTGCAAGTTATTCAAGGTCATAGTTTTCGGTCTTTTGGTAAGTTTCATAAAAAGAAAAAAGCTTTCTTTTTACAGCGCTACTTATAGCTAAAATAGGAAGTACCTTAACAACGCATTTTAATTTGACGTTAGTAAATGTTAGACCTGTCATTTTAGAGATGGAAGCTATAGCAACTTTGCGGGCTTTATGACAATTAATTTCATCATCTACTTATAGCTAAAATAGGAAGTACCTTAACAACGCATTTTAATTTGACGTTAGTAAATGTTAGACCTGTCATTTTAGAGATGGAAGCTATAGCAACTTTGCGGGCTTTATGACAATTAATTTCATCATCATCGACGACTCCGCTGGCAATCGATATAATTTTGTTAACTTGAGGATCATGCAAACAATAGATTAGACAGATTTTGTTCAATGTCATACGGATAGACTGAATAAGTGACTGAGTTTATTCTGAGTTTATATTCTAAGAATTGTATGGTTTATACGTATAAGAGTATTTTTACCAGAGTTCGAATTTAAACACAATCAAACGTTTTTCTATCGTTCTGTTTTGCTTTTTGCTGAAACTCAACACAATCATTTTGTTGTGCACAGTAATCATAAACACAAAATTTCTTTATTTTCATTTTGATTTGTAAACAGAACACAAACACTTTCACAAAATAGTCTTCGATGAGAGACCGAACTAAACGATTTTGTTCTGTTTGTCCAACATTTCAAACAGTTTGATTTTGTTGTGTTTATGGAATGGAACAAAACTATTCGTAACCCGTTCTTAGTGTTTATGTCATATTACAAGTGAAAAAAATTGTTAATTGAATTTTATGAATAATTGCATTAGTTTAATAAAAAGTTTCAACGGAGGAGTTCCAGTGAAATTTCATAAAACTAATGGAAAAAAACATTGATAACATGCAGAAAAATCATTTCTTTATTCTGCCAACCACAACATTAAAAACGCGTTTTAATGTTTAAGTTAAATGAACACAAAAAAATAACCACTACGAAATAATAATGTTTGACGAAAGAAACATTTTCGTTTTGTTCCGTTTGTTATATTACAAACAACGATTTGAGCACTAGTGTTGTGTTTATAAATACGAACGAAACAATAGAGATCGTTGTATTGGTTTTTTTGATAGCAACGTTATGTTAGTGGTACATAAATTTTCGAACTCTGATTTTTACTTATTAAAATGTACGATATATATGTAACATATGCGTGCATATTGTATAGAATATAATTCCTTCAACTTTTAAAATGACTCTTAGAAAAAAGTATAAGGAGAATTTTTGTAAATAATTTAAAGATCGAAAATTTTTGTCTGGCCTTTTTTTGATAAAACTAACCGTTTACGAGAAAAATCCAAAAACTACAATTTTGACCTTTGACCTTAAATAGCTTTTTTCACATGCTTGTGGTTGGTGGGTACTTTGGTATTTTATTTGTAATGGTGTATCCAACGTCTGTACCAAAATTCAGCTCTGTCGGAATTTTTGTTATTTGTACTGTCTATTTTGACCTTCCTTTTGGTTTTGTTCAGATAGAAAACCTAACACCAAAATTGCACCATTTAGCATAGTCGGTTTGTTATGATTAATCGTCTCCGATATATATGTATCTGCTCAAATTAATACTTTTTGTTTAAAGGGAACTTTCTTTTGAATAATTTTCAAAAACTGTTTACGAAATTTTTAAACCCGATAATTCAAGAATTTTTTATCGCTTTAATGATCACATAGAAGATGGTGTAAATGATGGTGTGCATGATTTTTTATTTAGCACGGAGAATTATTGATGGCCCTTTGTAATTATATTTTTTCCTTATCGAAATAATTAAACTGACGATGTTGCATTGCGACCACTATCAATGGTTAAATTTGATGCTCTTAAACTTAATGATGCCAGCGATAGATTACTGCGATAAACTGGTTTTGGTGAACTGGATTGGTTGGCCAACAATAAGGATGTGCTCTCGCCATTACTATGTTGTTGCTTAAAGTCATAGGCGAGATTTGCGGTATCGTTATAGCATGTTTTCACAATACTGGTTGATGGATTACAGCTTAAGAGAGTACCTTGAGCACAGGATTGATTAGTGTGACTCAGTCTTGGCAACGTCATTAAATCGGTGTGCGGATCCATGGTCGAGAGGATACCATCCCGCGCCGAACTGTTCGGATTTAGGGTAGTGCTTGAATTATTGTTGGTACTACACAAGTGCAGACGGGAACTAAGAACCTTATTGCAAGCCGGACATGCTCGTGGTGTACCCTTTTCTTTGCGACGCATCAATTCTTGAGCGCATCTAATGCAAAAGAGAAAAACCAAACAGAAAAAAGATTTATTTTCAATAAAATTGATTTTTCAACAAATGGTTGATTAACTCAATTCAATTTTTAATTACAAAATTTCAGATAGGTCTTAGAACTTCATAAAAATATAGGAATACTAATATTTGACCCTTTTGTCCGATTTTGCTCAAATTTTTACCATAACCGTCACAACATTCCGCGCCAAATTTACAGATAATCCAAAGTTGATTTTTTAATGACCCTAATATACATATGGTGCGTTTTATTTCAAGTGACCCAACTTTTGAAATCGTTGTCTTCCGATCGGGCAGACCAAGGTTAGTCCTATTGAATAGTAGTTTAGACACAATTTTTCAACAAGATCGGTCAAGAACTCTCTGAGATAGAGGGGGTCAAAATTTGACATTTTGGCCAAACGTGTGTTTTTTCTCATCCATGTAACTTATTACCTATTGTTCTTAGCTAAACTTGTCCTAAATAGTTTAGATAGCTATTTCATAATCATAATATTTCGGATCATAATATATCTCCCGTTATATTTAATGAGATATCATCATACATGACATCATAGTATTGTTTTTACTTGGGAAATTAATATATACTTTGGTCAATTGACACATAAATAACCACGGACGAGTCCTCAGATGGGACGAAACTGCGGCAGTCTGGTGTATACCTTGTGTCCGTTAAATTTTTCAATAAAAAGCTTTTATTTTTCTTCTGCCCGTAAATAAAATTATTCAGTAATTAATTCTAATAACACGGTACTACAATAAACCAAAAAATTGCAATCACTTTTCCAGTGATCTAGTGTAGGTTGTAAGTTTAGCTAAGTGTATTACAAAACCGGTTTTAGAAGTTTCAATATACCTTATGCCATAATTTGTTAAAATCGGTTGAAAATTAACAAAGTGATGGTACTTTTCCTGTATACTTAATAATTAACATTTTCAGTTTTTTTTACAACTTTCTCATCTTATACTAGGGTTTTTACGAACATTCTTTGAAAACAACAAAAAATGAGCCTTCATTTGTTCAAGTCTGTTGAAAATTGACAAAGTTATGGTACTTTTTCTATATATATATTGTTATATGTATGCACAAAATTGTCGCCGGAATATGCGGTGTATAGAAAAAATTGTCCTCATCTTAAACGCTAGATGTATGAAAAGGCGCGAAAATTTTGGGGACAGTCCCCAAAGTAAGGAAATGTCCCTAAACTATGCGGGGGAACGAATAAATGTCTCTGGACTATGCGCTGTGCATACATATATATATATATATGTATGCACAGCGCATACTCTAGAGACATTTATTCTAAAGTATGCGCTGTGCATACATATATAGACATATATATATATATATATATATATATATATATATATATGTATGCACAGCGCATAGTTTAGAAAATCCCTAAAATTGTCTTTTGAGCCGACGATATTACTAAACAATCAGAAAATTGAAATAGTATCCACTGCCAAAAACCTTGGTGTTATTTTTAATGATACACTCACGTGGTCTAACCATATAAACGTTGCTGCTGGAAAAGTATACTCAATGCTACGTACTCTATGGCACACCCAGTATATAACTTCATTAAATGTTCGCATATTGTTGGCGAAAACTTACCTATTGCCTACTCTACTGTACGGATGTGAAATATTTGCAAGCTGTGACACTAAATGCAGTAAGAAACTTGCATCTACTTACAATGCTATTCTTAGATATGTTTTTAATTTAAGGAAGTTTGATATTCAAAAAAACTTTATGGAGTTACTTTCAAAGATCTTTTGAAAATAAGAACACTGATTCTTTTCCATAAAATTATATATACCCGGGAACCATCGTATTTTTTTGATAGACTTGAGTTTTCAAACTCCCAGAGCAATAAGGATATTACCCACATATTGTTTCAAAACTCTTTATCAAAGTGTCAATTTTTTGTGAACTCAATACGTCTTTGGAACTCATTACCATCATCCATTCAGTTCTTAAGCAACGCATTACATTTTAAAAGACAAATATTTGAACTTTATAGATAAACGAGCCTAAAAGTCTGTTTGATTCTGAAATTTAAATAAAAATTGTACCTATTTATTGTCATCATTTGTTTGGTTATATTTATTTTTTAAATTATTTATTTATTTATTTTAAAAAATTTTATTTTATTATTTTTTTTTTTTTTTTTTTAATTTTACACATTTTTTTTTTATATTTTAATAATAATAATCAATTTTTTCCTATTATTGTTCCTTAAAAATAGTGTTACAATATAAAAATCCATTACTTTAATTATAAGATTTTTAATCTTGTTGTTTTGGAAATCAATAAACTAAACTAAACAGTCCCTTAAGTAAGCAAATGTCCCTAAACTATGCGGGGGAACGAATAAATGTCTCTAGAGTATGCGCTGTGCATACACATATATATATATATATATATAGAGCGAATTTTGTTTTTTTCGAAAACCTAATGCATTAGTGCGAAGGAGGAAAAACCAAAATTTTATATATGTATATTGAAAAAGTACCATAAGATTGCCAATTTTTAACAGATTTTAACAAATGAAGGCTCAATTTACTCAGGAAAATATTAACTTTAAGCATATTGTTGTTTTAAAAGAAGATTCGAAAAAACCCTCCTAAAAGTTTAAAAAAAAATTTAAATGTTATTAAAAAGACAAATAGTTTAAATATTTTGAAGGTGTTTTATGAAAGTTCTTTGAATTTAGCGGTAGAAATTCTGAGGACTTTTTCTATAGTAAAATCTACAATCTCCGTTTTTACATAGAAAATATTTAGAAGTAATTTTAAGTATTTTTACAACGAAACATGTGCATGATGAGTTTTTCTATAGGAAAAGTTTCTTAGAATATGATGGTATTTATTTAGAAAAAAATTTTAATAATCTAAGAAATAATTCATTTAAAAATTTTGAAAACTTGTTATATATATATTACATAAAAATGTCATAATATGCTAAGAACTTTTTTTTGTGTTATTCGATCTTTTTTACAATATAACTTTGTATTAAAAAACTCACGAATAGGCATTGTAAACATCAACATACGGTCCATCAGGATACCAAATAGTTTCTTGAAAAAGGGAAAAAGCTTTTCTGAAACAAATAACAAAACTATACTTTAAACAATATTTACCGGGTAGAGAGCCTAAACGAAATAGTGGTACATTTATTTTGATACAAGATCCAGTCTGCTGATTCGATTTTATATTTAGTTTTAAATTTAATTTTATTATGGGCATCATATTTTACAATTTTTATTAAAATTTGATAATGGTCACAGCTATCAAGATCGGAAAGGGTTTCCCACGAACAGAGAGGAGTAACTTGGGGAGATATCAGAGTAACGTCAACATTTGTAAACGTGTTGTGGGCACTAAAATGAGTAGGAGATCCGGTGTTTAAAACAATTAAATCTTCATTTATATTGAAGTTTTCAAGTATTTCGCCACGTGAATTAGTCTCAGTTGAGCCCCAAATTGTACACCAAGAATTGAAATCTCCAGTTATAAGAAATTGTGTGTTAAAGCTGTTTATTATAGAATTCAACTTACGTCCAACAGTAATTTTCATACCGGTGTCTATTTGAATAGCGATGGAAGCTACTTCGTGGTTGCTATGTATTAATTTGTGTGGTATTGTTTTCTTTACAAGGATTTCAATTCCTTGTTTAGCTGTAGTGTTGGCAGCTAAGTTATTGAAAATCCCGTTGTATTGATGCGGGTAAATTATATTATTATAATTATAAGAAAAATTAGTCTTTTGAATTGAAATAATATCTGCGTTAAGGTATTTTATAATTATTTGTTGTATTTTGTTATTAATTTTTTGGTTGTTGTTTTCCATGGTAATATTATTTTGGTTTGTGACGTCAGAGTATGATTGAGCTAATGGTTGAGTTGAAATTTGTGCTTGGCATTTCACGTTGGCAACTATCAAAGAGCATTTTTGTTTTGTTTTTATTTTAAGAATATCTTTTTGTTGCTTAAAAACTACACTCTTTTGAAATAGATGGGTGATCCTCGGAACAGTTAATGCAAAAAGTACGAGTACACTAAGATGGTGAATGAGGAGGTAGAGCACAATTTCCACATAATGGAGTATTTTCGCAAAAATTTTTTAGTGTGCCTGAGAATTTGGCAAGATTTTCAGCGCATTGGATTCGGAAAGTATGGCCTTACCTTTACTTTATGCCATGAAATATCTGATTTTTCATATGGAGCTAGTTTGTTGTCAGAATTTTTCTTTTGTTAATTGTAGATCTCGATTACGCCTTATGAGCTTAGCTCATTTGGAGCATAAATACTGCATTTGGAATGATTTAACGTTTAATGAAATTCGCATTTAATGTTGCAAGCTCCTGCCAGTATTTTCGACGATATTAATTTGTCAGCACTATTTTTATTTCCAATGAGGAGTAGGAGGTTACCGTTTCATAATTACGATACCGACAATATGCCAGGGAGAATTAATTTTAATGATCGGTGAACCGAAAAACAAGAATATTATTGTAAAGCTTTGTCACCAGTTGTATTAGAGATCACGACATACTTGGGATCACTTTTTTGTACTATAGGGCTTTCAGAAAAGATTTCGAGAATATTCTGATATGTGCGTTTCTTTTTATCACGGGGGCATCCGCTAATAATGAAAAGCGGTTGTGCACCAAATTGGGCGGACCGGCCATAGCCACTAACAGGTACCGATTTCAAAGAAAAAACACTATCTAGACGAAAAATACTGTATCACAAAAAATGTATGGTAAAAAAAAAAAAACTGACACTTAAAGAGATTCTCAATCTGGGCTTGTCTGAAAGGTATATTTAACACCTTTCAAAATCTGTATTGATACCAATATTTTTTTTATTTTTAGTAGAGATATTAGGAATTTTTTTTGTCGAAAAATAGCCTAAAATGAACTTTTAACTAATAAATTCTGATTTTTTTTTGCAGATTATGAAAGTTCAGATAATTTCCAACAACTTTTATTACGATAAATTTTTTTGTTTTCGAACTCCTTTTTGTAGGAAAATCGATCTGAAAAAATCAACATTTTCAAGGTTTCAACAAAAAAACACTATTTTTACATTTTTAATTCAATTTATTTTTAAATATTATTCTCGACCTACAATTTAATGTTTTAACGTGGTAATATTATTTTTTAAGGTCCTTTTTACTTTCCATTCGAGGAGTTTTCTTACGACTTTCTAATGACACTGCCATAACTCCTTCACGTTAATAATTGTACATGTCTTTCTGTTCCTTGTATGCGCATTGGAAATTGTGAATCAGCCAGTGGTGGTTCATCGAAATCTAAGTATTCTACCAAGTGATCATATGGAATCTGTCGAGTAAATGCTGGTATATCGTCGTTATTCATACCAACCATATTGACATAATCGGTAGCATCGAAATTTAATATATATTTTTTGTAAACTCTGAGTTTAGTTGGATCGTACAATTTTTCTCGATAGTGTAAAATCTTTTTGATAGCTCTATCCCGTATTGCTTTTCGATCATCAAATAACAATGTTAATAAGATATTTTCTGGATGTGCGTAATAGGAGTTGTTTTGAATTACACCATCTACAATATTACGTAAGTTTGGTTGTAAGTATCGTGTCCAACGTATAAATTTTAATAAAAGTGCACTGCCGTATACAACAGAGTTATAAAACTTCACATTGAAGTACATTGGCACATAAACTGTAATAATATAAACTGCCAAAGTTTTTAAATTGGTCGATGGTGTATTAGTTGTTTTTACATATAATCGTAGTACTCTACTTGCTTTGGTTAACCAACGAGAATGTGCAATAAATAAATATTCTCCAGTGGTATTGGATCAAAATCAGCTACTACCTGAAAAATGAAATGTTTAGATCAATTAAAATGCAATTATTTTATTTTAACTTTATTCCAATCGAAAAACTGAAATAATGACAATAAATAATGATAATAAATGATGATATTAAATAAAATAAAGTGTTACATACCTGCAATTTCTCACATTCTTGAATAGCTTTGAATAACTTTCCACTTGCTGCTTGTGGTGACTGTTTTGTCCAATGCTTCATATAAATGACGAAATGACAGTTCATTGAAATGAAGCAGACATATAAACCAGTGAATTGGTATATTTATTTCTGTTCCAGTATTTGCTGGCTCACCATCACTGCATATACCAATTAATTGATCAACTGTTAATGTTTTATTGTTGAAAAATTCATTCAGTTTTCTGTGTTTGGTTTTTGCATCTTCTTGACTACCCAAATTTACATATCCAAGTAACTCATTATAGGGCTCTTTCAGAACAACTAAATGCGGTTCTTTTACCATAGTGGTATGAAATTTGTCATTAATTTTCTCTGTAGTTAATGAGTCATCTTTTCTACCATCGAAAGAGAATGCAGTTATGGAAGAATTTGTATGTCGTGTACGAAGCACTGCATCTCTAGATTTAACTTTTTCTCTAGCCACTTTTGATTTATCCATAATAACAAGATTACCATGAACATCTCTAAAATTTATATCTTCGAATAAAGCTGTTGCTAAACATGAAGCGACTATATCTGAAACACAAAATTTAAGGCATCGTATCTTTGAGTATAATGACCTCGTCTCATTTCAACAGTTGCTTCTGGAACTTCTGTTGTTGCTTCATTTTCATCTTCATCCATGTGTAATTCAGGTGGTTCGTATGTTGGATCATCGGTACCAGTTGTAAGTGTTGGTATTGTTGTAGCGACTTCTTCAACGTGTTCCGTATATTCAGGTATTGTGAATTTTCTATCATTAGCACGATCACTTAAAAAAAAAAATAATATTTTAAAATGTCACATTTAGTAGGCAAACTAAGATCATTTAAATCACTTGATAAACCAAAAACAACAATATCTTGCTGAGGCATGTTAGTCAATCTAGAGTCAAAACTTGTTGATGTTGTTGCTTCCACTTGCGAAGACAACGCAGACGATGTTGATGTTTCTTGATTATCCATAATAACTTTGATATTATCACTGCACTCTTTGATTGTGTCACACTAAATTTAAAAATAAAAAAAAATATTGGTATTGTGATAACCGAGTTTTTATTTAAGTATTTTGGCAAACTGCATGCGCAATGCACGATGAACGAGTAAGGAAGAAGGAAAAGCAAGCTTGGCAACGTTTAGTGTTTGTAAACGTCATTATTTTGTAACGTCATTATTCAGTGTTACAAAGTT
The DNA here is from genome assembly GCA_021234595.1 of Delia radicum. Taxonomy (NCBI): domain Eukaryota; kingdom Metazoa; phylum Arthropoda; class Insecta; order Diptera; family Anthomyiidae; genus Delia; species Delia radicum. The sequence continues at coordinate 40,082 of JAEKOY010000039.1, forward strand.
GTTCAATTGAACAATGCTGCCATTGACGACTTATTCTACAGGTATCAATGCAGATTCTGAAAGGTGATAAAAATACTTTTCAAACAAGCCCAGATTGAGAAATCTACTATAATTCTATCCGATTTTATGACGAATTTAATTAAATTATTCTATGTATATATGGAAAAGTATCTGTTTTGAAATTTTGGGGGGCTCCAAATCCGACTTAGAGCTATGGTGTCTTGAGCAAAATTTGTCAGAATCACCTATAGATTACGTCTTTGCTATACGCTTCATCAAAAAAATCGTTCCATACAATTTGACCCGCCCTAATCTCCACCCATCAATAACTGCTTCTTTAAGTTGAAAAACATTTTTATATTGACGGTTTTCTGCGTAAATTCGACGGGTTATTACTCCTTAAATATTCTCAATGTGGGTTTGATCGGATTACGTGCGAGAACATCGTCTGACGAATTACATGTAATGATGCACTGTCTTGTTGGAAAATGAATTCTTCTTAGTTGCTATTTTCAATAAATGGCAACAATTTCTCTTCTAATACCAAGTATAGGACAAAAAAATTTTAAATTAAAATTTTGCCATAGAATTTTGCAGAATTTCAAATAGAGCGGTAATTTTGAAATTATATTCCGCGTAATGAGTAGTTGTTGTGCAGTTGAGGAGATGTTTTGTTAAGACTCGGAGGCCACGGAACTAATAATAAAGAGCATCAAACTGGTGAAATAATTACAAAATAATTGATCAAAACGAAGTTTTGAGTAAAATTTTTTTTGAAACCACTTTTTATTGAAATATAAGGAGTTTTGGGAATCACGATTTCTCATTCTCAAAATGACAATGTTGACGATTTGTTTCACAAAAATTCAAGATTTTTTAAAAAAATGTTCTTTTTTTGGACTTTAACTTTGATGAAAATTAAAATATAATAAAAAGTGTTGGCACCTTTAATTTTTTAAATAATGAAATAGTGGGAAAATGTTACTTATTTCCGTAGGTTAATTTTCTATTTTAGAATCCCAGGGGCCTAAAATAAATCTGGTGGGATCCATATTTTATGTACGGAATATTATAATTGTACTACTTTTTTCCTCGATGTACTTCTTTTGTCGATTTCATATCTGGCAAATCAACCATGCCGTCGAAACAAAAAGCGCCGCAAACCATTAACCAAACCATCCGCTTCTGATATTTCTTTTTGAGAAATATCGTGGTTTCTTGCGTAGGTCTCTCCAATAACTGTTAAAACCATGTGGACCATCAAGATTGACCTTTTTCTCATCCGGAAAAAAATTGTGTTTAATCAGTAGTACCAACAACAGCGATTATTGACTTACATTTCTCTAGTTGGTTTGTAAATGCCTTTTAGCGAATTCTAGTAGCAGTTTTGTGGCGGGTTAATAACCTTGGCACAGACATCGGCTTTTGGGGAGTAATTCTGTAGGAATCCTTTAAGAGGTGGATTTGGACACATTTACCTTTCATCGATTATCTGATTGAGACTCTTCATTGTATTCCTGGCACAGTTGATTATTTTACGACGGTCGCGGTCACAAAGCTTATTTTCGGGCAGCATGTTTTATTTTTACCATAAGCACTCGTATTTTTTTTTTTGCAAAATTTGTGACAGCCACATGTGAACGTTTTATTTTTCTAACTATTTCCCGAAAACTTAAGCCAGTTTTTAAATAGGCTGAAATTTTCACTTCTTCAAAATCACTTATATATGAACCACTCGACATTTTATTGCAAATTGATTAAAATTGTATAATAAATAAATAAAATAATTCTTTAATTTGTCTTTATTTGCTATATTTCTTTGTTTTCCGCTATTTGTAATTATAGTTATAAAACACTAACAAAATATTATTACACCAGTTTTAACTTAAATCCATTAAGTGATCTCTTAAATTTTACACAATAAGATATCAGTTCTCACACTCTTAAAATCGGTTATAAGTTTTAAAAAAAAATTTGTAATATTAGACAAATAGCAAAAATCATTTGTAATTATAGTTATGCAACGCAGTGCTCTAAGTAGTCTTCCATAATTACCTATACTTCCGTTTATTAATGAGGACCTGCCTCAGGTCAGATCCAGTGAACCCAAAAATTCTGTTGATTTAGCTAAATTCTTAACTTATTTACCTAGTATTGTAAATGTATTTAACAGCCTAGTTAAAATTTTGAACTAACATTTTTAACTAAAATTTAGGTCACCTATATCTAACAGAATATAATTCTCAACTTCTGCTGTCGTAGTTGAATTTTCAACTATTTGCACGGGTTTTTTTTACGAGTGTAAAGAGATTTAAATTCCCCATGGTCAAACTAACCTGGCATGTAAAATGTGGGCACATGGCAGTGCTTCTAGAGAATCAGGCTCCAAGCCAAAAACTTCACCGCATGCCCCACAATTTAAACCTAATGCTAAATCTGTTTGATTCGACAAACGTATATGTGCATTGTATTGTTCCTCATCGCCAAGTGCTCGATAAATTAAAGCTAAACGTCGTCGAATTTTTCGTACCAGCAACTGAAATGAAAAAGAAAAAATAAGAAGAAATAGTAGTTATATACTATACAATAGAAAAATTTACATTCAATTTTAACAGTTCCGAATGACCTGCTTTTTTGTTTGCATATAAAAATTACTGATATGAAATTTGGTGCCATGTGGATAAAGTAAATTTTATGTTTCTAGTTCGAGCCCGATTTCAGGCATATTATTTTTTAACTTTTTTATAACCGTTTTAATGCATGTTTTATTAATCCCAGCAAAATTTTTTAAAACAGATTACCTCTGAACCTGTTCTAGAATAACTTCTTTTACCACCGGTATGGAGTTTGTCCTATTTGCAATAGCTTCTTTACCTCCAAACAAGAACAGGTTGCTTTAGAACCGGTTCTAGAACCAGTTATATACCTGGTTCTGGGACAGTGACACCTTACATTTCGACTCCCAGGAACCTGTTCTAGAACCGGTCCCATGTAACCGGTTGTAAAAGAAGTTGTTTTAGAACAGGTTCTAAGGTAATCTGTTCTAAAAAATTTTGCTGGGATGTGTGGTATTTTTAATGAAAATCGATGTTTCTGGCTTGGGCTCTCATGAGCAACTAACTTCTTTATTAAATTAAAAAAATACTTAGAACTATTTAAACATATTATTATATAGCGTGGATTTCGCAATGTAAGCAAAATCCCACGCTAGTAAGATTGGTGAGAAGTTGACAAACAACATTCCACAAAGTGTGGGTCTCCAGTTACATACAGACGGTATGGTAACGCAGACTTGTCAAACACACTACACCTCCCTTTTTAGGAAAAAGATCGATCAATCAGAGTAGCTTATTGATCGGTCTTTTTATACAACTTATTTAATAAAAATATTACATTGCATTAACAAGAGGAAATTTAAAACAACGATCTTAAATAAGAAACTATTTCTAATAATATTGGTTTCAATTTATTATAAAACTTTTTAATGAAAATAAAAAAATAAATTATCAAAATAAAAGATAATTAGAGAAAGGATTTAAGAGACGATTTAAATTATTGCAATTCGTCTTCACTAAAAAAAAAAATTTTTTCAAAAATAAAATGTATCGCTTAAGTATATAAAAGCGAAATCAAACAACATTTTTATTTCTGTATTATTTGTAACTTATGTATATCATTTTTCTTTATAATACTGTAATTTTCAAATTATTTGTCAAGATCAAACACATCACATGCCTTTCAATTACATGTACCCGCCGGTATGGCCATTACCGCAAGGTCATTAATGTCAAAGAATGCGATGTGTTCAAAGAAAAATGGGACTTGGTAATAATTGGATTTCCCAGTGTCCAAGTTCATAAGTAATAATTCAGGTAATAATATTGGTTGTTATTAAAGGACATGCGAGAATTATCAGCGATATTTATTATAGATTGTGGGTATTTTAATTCCATAAATAATTGCGCTGTGTCTAAGAATTTATCATTAATTAAAGAATGTTTTGCTGTTTACACTTAGTGTAAGAGCTAGTTAACCGAAAAAAAAAAAAATTTTAGATTTACTAAATAATTTATAGATTTTATGAGAAAATCATATTGTCAGTGCAGCTCGCTGATCACTGCAAGGTTAACTTTTTACCCTTTTCCTCTTACTGAATCGTTCTATTATTATTTTTATGATTATCAAAGTAGTATTATTAATATTTATCCATGGTGCTACTAATGTCTAATGTAATGTTCGAATACATTAGCAATTTAGTTGTCTTATTTGTTTGGCACGTCGTTTTTTCTATTAAGTTTCAAGAAAAGGACTCTAATTGCCGGTCTCGGGACCTGAGGCGTGTGGAATTATTTCCAATGTCTTTAGCAATAGCTTGCCTTAACTTCAAAACACTAAGTCTATTTAATAGACTTGGTATACAACTTCTTCGGAATTCTAGTTCCGGTATTGGGTTTCCTGTCTTTATTTGACACAATATTTAAGCTTTGATCAGACCAGAGCACTCAAGCTGCTCTATCAATTTAAGATCAGAACTCTAAATATTCTTTTGGAATACCCCGGTACTTACAACAATCGCGATTGCGCATTTCTATAATGCTTATCAAAAAGTGCACTTTTTATTATTCCATCCAAAATATATGTGGCCTATTTAACGGGCTCCGTTCACCTCGCCTTGCCGTCTCATTATTCAAGACTTAGGATGATTGAGTCTAGGTCAATATCCTTTTAACAAAGGGGCTGGCTAATGTACCGTATATATATATATAATTCATCAAGAATTATTTTCGTAACGCGCTGCCATTTATTATTTAAAAATTTGATGGACGTCTCCCTCAAATTTATATTAGTCTCATTTGAAACTATAAGCACCTCTATCAAAATTCAGTAAGGGTAAATATACTGTTAGTAATTACTAACGTATTTGCATCTGCGTAGAGATGTTATGATATAATGAAGTATAAGAATCAATTTTTGATGATTGATGCATCCGTATAGTCTGCACAAGTGTTGAATCTATTGCTTTTGAGAGCAACGAAATCGAATCAATTTTTGATTCCGAAAATGAGATCCATTCCTGGTTTGTAAGAACCAATAACGTGGATCATACAAATATGACGGAATCCGAGTCCGTATCGCGCAGTTTTATTTAAGTCATGTAAAGTATATAAATACTTTTAATATGCGGATTAATTCAACGTTATTATATTACGAAATAATCCATAATTGGATCAATTTGTACGTATTACACACATAGTGCGTTATAAGGAAATGGTTAATCTCAAAAAAAAAAAATAAAGGCTCAAATCCGAGGAAAAAAAAAGGATTTCCTAGAGAATTTTGAGAAATCTTAGCAATTTCAAAAGAACCTTAATATTTACAACAATAAGAAATAATAATTACAACAATTATAGCTGTAAAACAATTAAAACGCAACAAAAAATATTCAAAGTTTCTTTGGAATAAAAAAATTATATTCCCTTAATAATGATGATTTGAATTAGGAAAGTCTACAAAAATTTAATTTCAAAAACTCTACTATTTCAATTCAGTATTACTTTAGAAAATTCCCAATGTCAATTCGCCTATTATAAGGGTTTTTCTTGTTGTTTGCAAGGAAAACTATAACGAATTTTTATCCATTGGTCATGGCATCATTTTCATAAATACAAAAATTATTCATTAAAGTTTCTTTAATATCTGAGAAACTTTATTTTTGTATCGTTGGAAATTTTCCGAATTTCCAACTTTAGTTTACGAAATTTATTTAATATAGAAACAAAAATTTGATAATATTAATAATTGGACATTCAAAAATATTTTTTAAAAATTCCATGGAGTTTATTATACTTCATTATATTTGGTCGGTTTAAAAAAAAATAAATTAATGATTAAATAGTGTGGCATACTTTTGTGCACAGATTAGTGCTGCCATTTAATCATTTTCTCGCATTCCTAGTGTTGGATAAATGTTTCCAAATAAGGATAACTTTAATGTAAAGTTATTAACTTTTCGTAAATATAAGATTTTTGGCACTTTAATGCACATGAAAGTGCGGCCAGTTCTTTAAAATCAAGAATAAAATTTACAGTGTAAAACACTGGTCTTATCCATCTCTGTCAATAATGCAACCCATTACATACGCAAAAATCAAGTTTACATTGATTTACTTAAACTAAGTTTAATTGGGCTGTTATTAACAGGGATTTCGATTTGTTAGTTGTTTTCAGTAATTAAAAAAAAAATTATATATTTGTCGTGGCATTCGTTATCCGTCACCTTCAGGTAGACAGATCCCAATTGCAACGGCAAATATAGGTCATACATCATTTGATGACCGGTAGATTTTTATTGATCTAGGGGAGTGTCCCGTAGGAGTCACCATAGTCAATAAAAATAGTTATTAGATTGTTAGTAATTTTTTTTTTTAATAATCAATGAACTTCAAATAATATTCAATGATCTTGAAAAGATAATCTTTTATTAAAATATATTTTTTTTTTATTTGAACTTTCTTTCTCTTTTTTTTTGTGTGTTAATTTCAATTAACTAATTTTATATTGTTTCTTTCGTATTGATAATTATAATATTTGATCAATACCATGTTTAAATCATCCTCCGTTTTTGCAATGTAAAAAAAAATGTTTAATAGATTCATTTAGACTCATATTTCATTAGCATTAAAATTTATTTTCTTTTAATAGTTGCAATTAAAACATAAAACATTTTTAAATTAAAATTTATAATTATTAAATTAAAACTTATAATTTTTAGATCAAAATTTGTAATTTTTAAGTCATAATTTATATTTTTTTTTTTTTAATTTTATAATCTTTAAATTCAAGTGTAAAATTTTGAATTTATAATTTTCAAATTTCAAAACAATTTTATAATTTTAAAAATGTTTAATGTAAATTAAAATTTATAATTATTATATTAAAACTTATAACTTTTAAATTAAAATTTATAATTTTTAAATTTTAATTTAGAATGTTTTAAAAGTTTTTTTTTTTTTTTTTTTTATAAAACATTTTTTAAAAGAAATGTAAAATTAAATTTAGATAATAAATTTCTATTTAATTTAAAAAAAAAAACATTTTTTTTTTGACTGATCTTTTTTTTTTTTTAAAAAACTTTATAATTTAAATATTTATATTATTTTTTTTTGTGTTTGTTGTGCAATATGAATTGTTTAAGTTTAATTTAAAACAAACCAAAAAATGTAGTTAGGAAAAAAAATTTAATATTTGACATCTGAACTTGTACTGTACGGAACAGACGATGCTATAGCTTAAACTATGTTTACCTTGTTTAAATCTGTTATTATCTTGTTGATTAATTTTCATCTTACTGTTGTTGTATTGCTGTAGTTTTTAAGTTGTTGTTGATGATGTTGTTGGGCCAAATTTTGTAATAGGGTTGCCTGTTGTTGATGTTGTGACACCTTTGCTGCCTATGCTCCAGCGGTATTTGCTGTTGTTAATATCAATTGATGCGGCTGTTGGGCTATTAAATTTAAACTAGCTGCCGTTATTGTTGTCCAGGTCCGAGGGTGTATCGGACACACCATCCTTGGGGTTAAATGGCTGATCCACCCCGGCAATACACATCCGCATTGCTTCTTCTTTTATTGTAATTTTTTTTTTCGTAATTCTTTCGCGTTTGTTCATGTTGGTTTTGTTTTCCTGGTGGTGTTTTGGCCACACCACCCTTGGAGCACTTGGCGTGTGTCTCCGGCAATGTTTGTTACATTGCATCTTCCTTCATCTGGATGCACTTGCTTCAGTAGCCATGTGGTATTTTGTAGATGGTACAATTTATTTGTTAAATTTTTGTTGAAAATTACACTACACTTTTAAAATGTTTTTTTTTTTTTTTTCTTTTATTTTTAGCAAATTTTTTTTTTTGCTGATTTTTATTTGGATTTTTTCAAAAATGTTTTTATATATTTTTTTTGTGTTGTTTTTTTTTCAGGGTCAGGTCCTGTCACGGTCGCCATGTGGTATTTTTAATAAAAATCGATGTTTCTGGCTTGGGCTCTCATGAGCAACTAACTTCTTTATTAAATTAAAAAAATACTTAGAACTATTTAAACATATTATTATATAGCGTGGATTTCGCAATGTAAGCAAAATCCCACGCTAGTAAGATTGGTGAGAAGTTGACAAACAACATTCCACAAAGTGTGGGTCTCCAGTTACATACAGACGGTATGGTAACGCAGACTTGCCAAACACACTACAGATGTAATTTCAAGCAATAGATACCTACCGGTGCTTAGATACCTACCGTATATACGAACAAAAACCAATAGGTATCTAAGCCAGTATAGGGTGTTTAGTTCAACAATTGTTAAATACCAATACCCACGCATTCTTATTCTTAGTGATGACACTCAAAAAATATTGTATGTTAAAAAATGCTTTTGGTAACATCCAATGCCTTCTATGTTATCAAACATTTAAGGAATATAGGGAACAAGTTATTAAAAGGCATTATGTTAAGTTATATAATGTTTAGATATATGTTTAGATATAGTAATCTCGTTCCTGTGAATAACCTATTAAAAATCTTGTATTTCTTATATTATTTTATTATATTGTAACGACGAGATTTCCTCCGTTAGCTGGGGTATGCTCGTGGGGGTAGGGATCGTCACAGAAATTTATTTGTGTCAGTGACAAAGAGTAAAAGTCGTGGTTTAAACGTTATAAAGCGTACTTTATTCTCTTAATCTAATTATCAGATCACTTAAGCTAAAACAAAAGAAAGGGAGAGAACGGTTTTTAGAATGGACACTGGCTATGACGTTTTCTAAAGAAAAATACCCCCAGGTGACCAACGCACGGCACACACGTGAGGGGAGGCGACCTACGAACGGCACACACTCCGATGTTATCCTTAGTAATACCCCCAGGCGACCAACGAACGGCACACACTTGAGGGGAGGCGACCTACGAACGGCACACACTCCGACGGCTTTTTCGGGAATACCCCCAGGCGACCAACGAACGGCACACACTTGAGGGGAGGCGACCTACGAACGGCACACACTCCGATGTTATCCTTAGTGGTACCCTCAGGCGACCAACGAACGGCACACACTTGAGGGGAGGCGACCTACGAACGGCACACACTCCGATGTTATCCTTAGTAATACCCTCAGGCGCCTAACGAACGGCACACACTTGAGGGGAGGCGAACTACGAACGGCACACACTCCTGATGAACAGGGCCTTCGCAGTGTACTCGAAGGAGGTTGAAAGACCTTCGCAGGATGTCGCAAGGATGACGCAGGACCTTTGCAGAATACGGCAGGATACTCTAAAGATGTCAAATGACCTTCGTAGGATGTCGCAAGGATGATGCAGGACCTTCGCAGGATACGGCAGGATAATCTAAGGATGTCAAAGGCCTTCGCAGGATGTCGCAAGGATGACGAAGGACCTTCGAAGGATACGGCAGGATACTCCCAGGATGTCAAAGGACCTTCGCAGGATGTTCGAAGGATGTTTCAGGACTCTCGCAGGACCTTCGCAGGATACTCGAAGGATGTTCCAGGACCTTCGCAGTATACGGCAGGATATCTAAGTGTGGAAGTGATCTATGACGGCATGCTTCCTTTTCAGGCTAAGTCCTTGAGAGCTAAAAGAAGACAGAGTGATTAGTAAGTTTACCTTGTGTTCACGACCACGGCTGCAGACAACTGATCCCGATTTGCGTGATGCTGCGCTTTATATACTCTCAGATTGTGTCGAGGGTCGTCTGAGAATTATTAGGCCAAATAACGTATCAAGTGTGAGATTTTATTATACAAGGGTGTTGGCAGAAACGAGGGTCCCGACTTCTGCCGTTACACATGCTCCCCCCTTGGGGAACCTAGTGGAAGGACGTGTCCTCACTTCGGAGACTTTGTTGATTCGCCAACGGGCCTAAACGTTTGACTATGGCTGATATGTAAAATGATTGCAAAGAAAATAACCGTCGTGTTTTAATTGCTTTTTAATAATGATCTTTATTTATTTTAATTAACATAAAGCTACCTAAATTATATTTGGTGGGTAACCAACGATTGAGTGGTTCCCACAGTTAGTGTAATGAAGGTGTCAAATTAATCAACCAAAAAAGTACGGCTTTTAGCCAATCACAATTAAGTGTCAATTACAGACAGTGATTGCTATTGTCCGACAATGTTGACTTATTAATTACACTACACCTCCTTTTTTGGGAAAAAGATTGATCAGTAGCTAATTGATCAATCTTTTTATATAACTTAAGTGTATAAAAAAATTAATTTTATTTTAATTAAGTTTGTTTTAATTTCTAAATTTTTATTAATTTTTTTTTTTTAAATTTTAATTTTTATTAAATTTAATTTAATTTTTAAATTTTTATTAGTTTTACATTTTTAATTTTTATTAAATTTAATTTAATTTTCAAATTTTTATTAGTTTTACATTTTTAATTTTTATTAAATTTAATTTAATTTTTAAATTTTCATTAATTTTACATTTTTAATTTTTATTTAATTTAATTTAATTTTCAAATTTTTATTAGTGTTACATTTTTAATTTTTATTAAATTTAATTTAATTTTTTTAAATTTTCATTAATTTTACATTTTTAATTTTTATTTAATTTAATTTAATTTTCAAATTTTTATTAAAATTTTAATTATCCAGTTTTTATCCTGTCCCGAGATCGAAATTGTCGAAGACGATTTTTGTGGACTTTCATAGTCCTTATATCGTCAAGTGCTAGCAAACAATTGCCGTGGTCATCCACCTCTTTGATCTCAAAGGGACCTTTAAAGAGTGGTTCTAATTTATGACCAGCACTGTCTTCCAAGAGAACTAGGTCTCCTATTTCAACGCTCATAGGCCTAGTCACCTGATCATATTGGCCTTTGTTGGTCAATTTTGCCCTATCAAGCATCACTGATGATCTTCTCCAAGCCGTTTGGAGCCTATACTTCGCCTCCTTTTCATATGAATCGATGTTACAAAGTGGACTAATTTTGTTCGACTTTAAAGCGTCTATTGATGGTGGTATTTTACCAAAGACTAATTCATATGGACAGTAATTATGTACTGTGGAAGGTGTTGTATTAAAGCAGTACGTGAAGCAAGCTAACCATTCGTCCCAATCAGTTCTATCAGAGGACATGTACGAACGTACGTACTCATTGAATGTCCTGTGGGACCTTTCTATGGTACCCAATGTCTGATGATGATAGGCTGTTGAAGTGACGTAGTCGATATTCAACAATTGACATAATTCCTTTATGGTCTGATTTTTATATTCGGTTCCCATATCAGAAATCATTTTCCGTATAGGACCATAAATCAAAACAAAAACTTCGAAAATCGCTTTGGCGACTGTTCGAGCAGATTTGTCAGGAATTGGTAACGTGACTAAATATTTGGTCAAGTCACATATTATAGTTATAGCATATTCATTATCCTTGTTTGATCGCATGAAAGGACCAATCGTATCAATAATGATTGTGTCAAACGCGCGTGTTGGCGTTTCCGTTTCAACCATGAGTTCTCTCGTCTTAGGCATTGATTTGCTCTTTTGGCACTCTACACAAGATTTCACATAACGACTGATATCCCTTATCATGTTCTTCCAGTGGTATTTCAATCTTATTTTCCTGAGCATTCGTGTCAGGGTGACCTCCAAATAATGGATTATTATGGTATAATCTCATAATTTCAAGTTTTTCGGAATCTGTTTTGACCTTTGTCAATGTTGGTGTGAGTACTATGTTCAATCTTCGAAGCTTTTCATTACCCACTTTCTTGAAGTGGTCTAATTTTACGTTGGCCAACAACGCATCATCCAATGACATGCGAAGAGTCGTGATTTTAAGATTACTGGCTACTTTTTCAAGCCTTGGAAATAGATGATCTAAATCAACAGTTCCATTAGTAATAAAATCTCGTGACTCAAATTGGAAAAGCCTGGTTTTCCCTTTTTGGATAACCAGCTTGTCTTTAGCAAAATGCAATCTTGCATTTTTATTGTACTCTTGGGCATTTATTGCCTCATATATCCGGATATTCACCGATTCCGTGTTTGGTTTTCCGTTGGTCACTTTGTCTAAATCTTTGGCAGCCTGAAGTCTCGTAGTTACCTTCAGTATTCCATAATTTTCTGCCTTTTTAATGTCCTCGAATTCTAATCGAGACAATGCATCAGCTGCATGATTTTCATTCCCCCTGATATATTCCACTGTAAAATCATACTCATATTGCCATTACGGTTTTGAGATTTATTCTTCGTAAATAGAACGGAGTTTTGCTGCCCGTAAGCTTCCGTGCAGCTATTGACGAATTTTGCCGTCACTTCGTTCATATTTGAAAAGGTTCCTGATTCCATGACCAGTTTAACCCTTTCATTTGTCGCATTCTTTGTAATCGCTTTAACTGCCGCTTGGGTCGAGTACCTCTGGGCCAGTTGTTGTGGGAGGCCATCTGTAATATAGGCACTCTCCAATGATTTGGTTAGGGAGTCTATTTCTGCCACGTAGGTATTGGCGTTTTTGCCACCTTGACGGACATTCATCAATTTGGCCGATATGACTTCGACCGACTCACCTTTGACAGTTCCTTTTAATGTAGTTATAACCGCATTAATTGTGGTTTCATTCGAAACTAAATTTCTGGTTGAGCCCTTTAGTTTCGTTTTAATTAAATTTACCGCCACGGCCTCATGGGTATCCTTTACGGAATCCAAGAGTGTCAGTGCGTCGAGGAAACCCTGTAAGTTTTCCGGTTTACCATCGAAATCTGGTAAAAGTTTCGATGCCAAACCGAGAAATTCCGTTATCGTTTGCGGCATGGTGGCTTCCGTAATGTCCACCGTATTATTGACAGTGCCGGGCAACGGGGAAGTCTCTATAATGACTTCCTGTTCAATAACATGTAGATTCAATCCCGGACCAGTCTGAGTGACCGTAAGAACCACCGTTCCGTGGGAAGTTGGAGGTAATTTTGACTCGGTCTTAGTGTCCCAATACGTTACCCTATCGTGCAGTGACAGTGGTAACTCTATGCTCAGGTTCCTTCGCGCTAATAACTTAGAAAGTTTATCGCGGACGTCGGTGAAAAAAACCTCAGCCGATAGCCGGTGAGCAGTGGTAAGACGAGGGTAGTGTTCGTCAAGTAATGCCCTAATCTGTTCGAATCGGGTGAACAAATTATCAAGATGCTCTTCCACTGTTTTCTCCCCCGTGGGTCTATCAGTATTCAAGCACTTGTATGAACGATCGAAGTGTTCTTTTATAAGCCTTGCCTTTGTAACTATTTGTTGCCAGTCCATATGGTTGGCATATCAAAACTCGGTAAATTATGGCCAACACTCATTAAGGCTATCATACAGTCGTTGCCAGTAATGTCAATTTAAAAAAAAATTTTCACAATAATATATTCCACTGTGGCAGCATAATAACTGCTGAATAATCCGTATATAATAAGGACATTTCCCAAAAGTAAAATTCACTAGACAAAATCTAATTTGCCAAAACTCCCTTCTAGTTAGTAAGAAGTTCAAAAAGAACATGGGGGAATTTTCCCAAGAAAATATTCTTAGATTCACGTATTAAAAAAAATTCCGTTAGTATCCCCCGAAAAAAAAAAAAAATATTCTAGATTTTATCGATGCCGTTTCCCAAGGACGCGGCCCTTGCATAATTCTTCCTCAACGACCTCTTGTGTAACTGGTACAACGTCGTCAGGAATTGTAATGCCAATATGGATATTATGATAACCAAGTAAATAACTGGAATGTGTACTTCCACAGTTATTTCGTTTATGACATTCGCGTTGGGGTTCTCGATTTTCGAATCGCGATTCCCCATTTTCACTTCCGTTCAAATAATCTTGTTAGTATTCAGAAATTTTTAAAAAAATTCAGTTATATCATTGCGTTCCCTATCCGTTCCCTTCTGGTAAACGGATTTTGAGCACAATGGCATAAATCAGTCACTCGGTCTTTTGGTGACTGGATAATTTATACTACACTGAGGGAGTGTCACGTATGAATCACCCCAGTTAGTAGAAATAAAAAAAATTTGTTGTTAGTAATAGGTTTAAAACTTAAATATTTTCATTATTTTTTTTTGTTTGTTTAGCTTATTTTAAATTAAGTTTTCAATTTTTATAAATTTTAATATAATTTTAATTAAAAAAATTCTAATAATACAAAAAGTTTTGGGTATTCTTACTGTTTTTCTTTTTAATTGCATTTGGTTGTCTGTTGTTGTTGAGGATTTACTCCAGTAAATTATTTTGTTGATTTCATTGCTGACGTTGTTGACTGTTGTTGCTGTTGTTGTCCGATGGTGTTTAGGCCACACCATCCTTGGAGCAACCAGGCTTGTTGCCCGGCAATGTTTTGGATACATTGCTTCTTCCTTCTTAAAATATTTTTGTTTGAATTGATGCACAAAACGTTTATTTATTTCATTATATTTTGCACTTAAATTGTTTCTTTGTTTTAAAGTTTTAGTCTTTATAACTTTTCACAGTTTTTTTTTTTTATTGTTCTTTTTGTACTCCGAAATCAATAAAAAATATGTACAATGTAAAATTTTCTTTTTAGTTTTTCTTTTATATTTTTGCACTTTTAAACGGGTTTTTATTAAAACACATGAACACTTATTTATTGAATATATTTTGCTAATATGATAATAGTTTTTTTTTTTTTTTAGATTTAACGCAAATCAAATTTGTTAAAAACTTTTCCCTTCCGATGGCAGGATCGCCATGATATGTAAAATGATTGCAAAGAAAATAACCGTCGTGTTTTAATTGCTTTTTAATAATGATCTTTATTTATTTTAATTAACTTAAAGCTACCTAAATTATATTTGGTGGGTAACCAACGATTGAGTGGTTCCCACAGTTAGTATAATGAAGGTGTCAAATTAATCAACCAAAAAAGTACGGCTTTTAGCCAATCACAATTAAGTGTCAATTACAGACAGTGATTGCTATTGTCCGACAATGTTGACTTATTAATTACACTACATGGCTAAATGCTGGCGATTTACATGTACCCGGTATCTTTGATGGTCTATGACACATATTTGATTGCCACGAACCCCTGGTTTATAAAGGCCCAACGTGTTGTGGACGTACGGTTGTAATTTTTTCCGAACCGACTGTGAAATGTCGTCCTCTCGTGGTGGTGGGTAAGGTGGCGTGTAAGACGGCCGTGGCAGTGGTGAAAATACTGGAGCGCTGGATGGTGGTGTGCCCTTACGAGTGCTAGTTAGCCTCGTGTTAACTCGTTTTTCTTTTCTTCGTTGGTCCTTGTCTGTATCAGACTCTGATGAAGAGGACGCCATTGACACGGATGACGATTTGGGTGACGAGGTGGGTGACGACGATGGGGAGGAGGACGAAGATGACGGTGCCGACGTGTGTGATTCGGACGGAATCAATGGTGTCGGAGACGTTTTCAAGTGAGCCGTAGTAGTTCGTGGTGGCGTGACTGGGGTATATTGTTTGCCTGCAACCGGGGTATTTGCCTGACCCAACGGCTCGTGGTCGTCATGCCAAATGGTAGGTGACTTACTGGCAACAAATTGTGATGTTAGTACCGGGAACCAAGATTGAACTTCTGCCGCCAGGTAGGCAGGTGCCGGTTGTTCTTCTGACGATTTTAGACGGCGGATGATCTCGTGGTTGTCTGGTGTGGGGTTTTGACTTGGTATTTGCCAGAATTCACATGTTAGGCCTGCAATAGTGATTTTAGTTTCGCAGGTTTCCAGAAATCTCAGACCAATAATGAAATCTTCAGGTGAGCTGACCATGACGAGGAGTTTTGTCCTTATTTTTCGATTCCCCAACGTGACATCATGTTGTAGGGCATGGGTTATATATCGTATGGTCCCGTCGCCTAGCGTTACCGTTGATTCGTACGGCTCTAGTGAAGAGACATCGTGAAGGGTGTTGACCAAATTCTGACTCACAAAGCAACTTGTGGCTCCGGTGTTAATAGTAGCGGCTATCAGGCGGTCCTCCAGGATAACGTTAGCGATTAGTCTGGTAGTAGTGTACTTCAAGGAGGTTTCTAGTTGCGAGGGTAAACTTCTCCGAGGGCCAGCACTCCCCCGTTCTGCGCGGGCCCGACGATCGTTTCCCGAACGGCGGCAGCACTGGATCGTTCGTACGTCTCTTCGACCGCATTCCCAACAAAACAGAATAGCTTGATTTTGGCATCGGGCAGAAAAGTGACCCCCTTGTCCGCAATTACGGCAAGCGTTCCGGGGATTGTAAATTGCTTCACCCTGCTGTTGCGGACATTCCTCTTTGGCCATCAAACGGTGGTGCTCGCCGGGATGTTGGGGCTTCTTTGGAATGCATTCAAGGTCGGCCGCCATTTCCAGGAGTTCGTCCAGGGAATCGAAATCCTTTCGGCGGATGTACCACAGGTACTCGGGAAGGGCGTTGCGGAATATACGTTCAAGCTTCTGTATCTCGGAATACCCGCTACGTCGCATAAGGTTCTGCATGGCAAGCGTGTAGTCTTTGAACGTCTCATGGGCTCTTTGATGGCGCTTCCTGACCTCATCCTCTACGCGCTCAAAATACCGGGGTGGTAAAAAGAATTTCAGAAAATCCTTCTGGAATGCTGACCATGTGACCCAATACCGATTGTTGTTCCAATACCATATGAGTGCCTTGCCGATGAGGATCTCGGGCATCATGGCCGGCATAGTGTTCATCTCAATTGCATACATGCGCGCTAACTCTTCAATTCTTTCGATGAATTCAAGTGGTTGGGCAGCCCCGTCAAACTTGACTCCCCATTTTCGGATTTCGTCAGCCGTTGATTTAAAATCCTAACCACCAACTGGTGTGGGCACGGGAATTTGGGACGATTCATATTCCTGACTTTCTTCGTTTCGAGGATCGGGAATCTCCTCCACCGTCTGATGCTTCCGAGGAGTCGAAATCTTACCTTCCCCGCCTGAGGTTGTAGGGTCCTGCTTGGATTGTATGGCCAGAAGTCTGGTTTTAATTTGAGGTTCGTGTTCTCCGCCCCTAGGAATTGAACGAGTCGTTTGCGTAACTCCTCGACGTTTCCTGATACTTCCAGACTAAACTCGCTAAGGTAAGTAATCAGTTCTTCCTTTCTTAAGGAATATACCCACGAGGTACGTAACATGATGAACGGGTACGAAAAAGTGTAGTAGTGAAAATATCTAGAGTTTCTATTCAAGCTAAGTGATCTGGTAACGATATGAACAACCTTAAACTCTTTGTGCCTGCTCGGGCGCCACTGTAACGACGAGATTTCCTCCGTTAGCTGGGGTAAGCTCGCGGGGGTAGGGATCGTCACAGAAGTTTATTTGTATCAGTGACAAAGAGTAAAAGTCGTGGTTTAAACGTGATAAAGCGTACTTTATTCTCTTAATCTAATTATCAGATCACTTAAGCTAAAACAAAAGGAAAGGGAGAGAACGGTTATTTAGAATGGACACTGGCTCTGAAGTTTTCTAAAGGAAATACCCCCAGGTGACCAAAGCACGGCACACACGTGAGGGGAGGCGACCTACGAACAGCACACACTCCGACGGCTTCTTCGGGAATACCCCCAGGCGACCAACGAACGGCACACACTTGAGGGGAGGCGACCTACGAACAGCACACACTCCGATGTTATCCTTAGTGGTACCCTCAGGCGACCAACGAACGGCACACACTTGAGGGGAGGCGACCTACGAACGGCACACACTCCGATGTTATCCTTAGTAATACCCCCAGGCGACCAACGAACGGCACACACTTGAGGGGATTCGACCTACGAACGGCACACACTCCGATGTTTTCCTTAGTGGTGC
This sequence comes from Delia radicum, assembly GCA_021234595.1. Lineage (NCBI taxonomy): Eukaryota > Metazoa > Arthropoda > Insecta > Diptera > Anthomyiidae > Delia > Delia radicum. Next base: position 57,936 of record JAEKOY010000039.1, read on the forward strand.
CCTCAGGCGACCAACGAACGGCACACACGTGAGGGGAGGCGACCTACGAACTCCGATGTTTTCCTTAGTGGTACCCTCAGCACACACTCCTGGTGAACAGGGCCTTCGCAGTGTACTCGAAGGAGTTTGAAAGACCTTCGCAGGATGTCGCAAGGATGACGCAGGACCTTTGCAGAATACGGCAGGATACTCTAAAGATGTCAAATGACCTTCGTAGGATGTCGCAAGGATGATGCAGGAACTTCGCAGGATACGGCACGATAATCTAAGGATGTCAAAGGACCTTCGCAGGATGTCGCAAGGATGACGCAGGACCTTCGAAGGATATGGCAGGATATTCATAGGATGTCAAAGGACCTTCGCAGGATATTCGAAGGATGTTTCAGGACTCTCGCAGGACCTTCGCAGGATACTCGAAGGATGTTCCAGGACCTTCGCAGGAAACAGCAGGATATCTAAGGGTGGAAGTGACCTATGACGGCACGCTTCCTTTTCAGGCACGCTTCCTTTTCAGGCTTCCTAACAGAAGACAGAGTGATTAGTAAGTTTACCTAGTGTTCACGACCACGGCTGCAGACAACTGATCCCGATTTGCGTGATGCTGCGCTTTATATACTCTCAGATTGTGTCGAATGTCGTCTGAGAATTATTAGGCCAAATAACGTATCAAGTGTGAGATTTTATTATACAAGGGTGTTGGCAGAAACGAGATGGGGTCTCATCAAACGAGTTTCAGCTAAATTCAGGGGTACCGCAAGGTTCTGTTCTTTCTCCTACCCTTTTTCTTATTTTTATTAATGACCTCCTTGGTCAGACCATCAACCCTATCTACTCTTTTGCAGACGACAGCAACATTTGTCATTCATTTTCATTCGATCACAGGCCAAGCTCTTTGGAGATAGAGGGCATGCGGCAGAACATGAATGACACACTCAATCAAGACCTTTCTACAATCTCCGAGTGGGGTCGCACGAATAAGGTCGATTTTAATGCACGCAAGACCCAATGTTGTATGTTAACCCACAGACGGGCTGTGGAATTGACATTGTCATCTGTAACTATGGATGGTATAGGTATTGAGGAATCGGATACTCTTGATGTTCTGGGCATGAGAATACAGTGTGATGTCCGTTGGAATAAGCACGTATTTCAAGTGTCGAAAGAGGCATTCAAGTGTCTCGGTTTTCTAAAACGGTGCAAGACTTACTTCACTCCATCCGATCTCCTTACTATTTATACCAGCTATATCCGGCCAAAAATGGAATACAACTCTCATATATGGGCAGGGGCTCCACTGTCTATTCTGAAGCTTCTGGACCGTGTTCAGGGGAGGGCGGTGAAGCTTATCAATGACAGTAGTGTATCCAACTCTATTGATTCATTGGAGCATCGTCGGAATGTGGGTTGTGTGACACTTTTCTATCGATATTACCATGGGAGATGCTCATCTGAGATAAGTGAACTTATTCCACGAGCCCGAGTTTTTATTCGTAATACTCGCTTATCTAGTAGAGCACATCCGTTTGTAGTTGATTGTCCTGTGTTTCGCACAACGCATTACAGAGAAAATTCGTTTTTTAGTCGAACGATTCGTATGTGGAACAAACTTCCCACAGAAGTCTTCCCTGTTACTTACAATTTGGAAAAATTTAAATCAAATATCCACAAACACTACTCCCTCTTTCCTCCTTCCCATACCTTATTTTCCTGATCAATACAATGCACTGCATGAGTAGGGGGCATCCCCTGAGTATTGGTTAAATTATAAAAAAAAAAAAAAAAAAAAACCATTCTGTGGAATACCTGCGGGTATGTTAGGGAAAGGCTCAGGGCATGGAGAGTCTGAATTCTCTGGTTACTGGGAAACTCTCCTGGTCAGCGCCAGGCTAAAAGATTGATCTCTTTTCCAGTAGGGGGTCGAGGCGACTCTTGTCGCTTGAAAAGGGGGGGGGGGGGTTTGAGGACCCTGGCGTCGTACTTTAACTGGACACTGTAATCTCAGATACCATCTGCACAGGAAGGGTCAATCGGACACGGATATGTGATAGTAGACTTAGGTTTCTAGGTGATCGCTTCATTTCGCCTTCCGACATCGCGAACATTTTGCCTAATAGGATAATTGGCTTTATAGGTAGCTTGAATCTGTAGGTAACTTTAGGCAGCACAAAAGACCTACATTGGTCGCGGTGCATAGTGCCTTCTGATCTAATCTAATCTCTAATCTACGTAATTGTTTAATTAAGTTTGTTCGCTTACGCAAAAATTTGTACAAATTTGTAAACGTTTTTACTGGAAGGTGTTCGTTTTCACAAATACTTAGTAAAAAATAGTAAGAGAGAGAGAGTAAAATGACAGGTTGTTGACAAAAAACTTGCAAGTTTTTACTAGATAAATGTTTTTTAGTAAACAAAAACAAATATTAAATTAAATTTTAATTGTCTATGGATTTAAGTGCAAAATATTAAAGAATTAACTATGGATGAAATTAAAAAAACATTCTAAATTATTTTCTGGTCAACAATTTCAATTAACTTTTATCTTTTCCATAACGACCAGTTGATTTTTTTAATATTTGGTATTTAAATCAGCTGTTTTATATATTTACCAACTGTTACAAATTCCGATCGTTTACTTTTTTGTAAATTTGTCTTACTCTCTGTAATTTTTTACTGAGTAATTTTTACTGGACTTTACTGGAAAGTAATCGAACACACTTCATATTACCCAAATAAAAAGTACGGGTAACTTCTGGTAAGAACACTCTCATCAACGCTCTCACTTGCCCAATTTTAGACAATAAAAACGTTTTTTGGTAAGATTGGGTTCCCGCTAGAGCCCGCGTAACGTAACGTACTTCGAACATACTTATGTGTTCGTTATAATATCGCACTTGTTCAACAAAATGGTCATAGAAGATACGAGAATACGATATTTAATATTTTTAACTCACACCGTGTGTACAGGGCAGCGCTTTCATGCTAATTCATGTTTGTAATCAGTAAAACAAATTCGATTTGAAGAAAATCTTTTTGGATTGTATTTTCATGTTTTTTCATATTATGTGTTTAACTATTTTGCGTTCAACTAAGAGGAAGAATTTAAAAATCTTAACACAGCACTTAATTATAATAAGAACACTATATTGTAAATTCATTTTTGACTAACTTTGCAGTTCATTTAAAAAAAACAAAAAACCACTGTAAATTACTGAATTATGATTTTACGGTCATTAATACAGTAGTTTTTTTTTTATAAAAAAAAAAAAAAAAACAAATAAATGTTTGTATATTTTTTACTACATATGCGGTTAATTTTTACTACAATTGTGGTTCATTTTTGAACAAATGACAATGTTAGTTGAATTTACTGAAATGTAAGTAGTCCTTTTTTCAATTAAAATTTCATTTGTTTTTAACTACATTTTCAGTAGTCTCTACCTAAAATAGCATTCTAAGTGTACGTATTTGCCGTGGAAATTTTTACTCGAGATTGAAAGGCCACAAATCGTAATTTAAATTGTGAAAGAAAACAATTTTTATATTTTGCAAGCAAGGCAAGATCACTAAAAGCTAAAAAGCTTACTTTTTTATTTGAAAAATATAGTATTGTACATACATACAATTTTGTGAAAAGAAATAATAAACGCACTCATGAAAATCATTATTGGTAAATTAATTTTTTTAATATTAACAGTTAACAAAATCTCTTTTTATTTTAGGGGTAAAAAAAAATGAGAAATTTGTTGATGGCACATCAATGACGCTTTGTGCACTTGACAATAGTAGGGTATACTAAACTAAAGTTATGGCTATTCAAAGTTAAAAATTTAAAAAAAATTCTTCAAAATAAATCTTGGTAAATTTCAAAAGTTGTTGAAGATATGCTTATAACGATCAGTATCTAAAAAACAGCGTTCACATTTTTGATTTATCTCTCAACGGTTTAAAGGAGATATATGAGATCCAAATTTATTTTTGATACATTATGTACGATTTTTGTTAAATAACAATATACACATAATTTTAAATTTTTTTAAAATATAACATTATATTGTTGCGAACAATACAAATGTTTTGCAATTTTTGAAATGACGCTTTGTACACTTGACTAGTATAGATAAATAAACTTAAATTCGTTCACGTAAATCAATTTGAGCAAGGGCATCGAAAATTATGGCGGTTCAAAGTTAAATTTTTTTTAAAAAATTTCAAAATTACAATTGATGTTCAATTTTAACCACATTAGTGTCTAAAAAAATGCGTTTAAATTTTTGATTTATCTCTTAAGTGTAAAGAGATACATGGATTCGACATTTTTTTTTGAATCCATCAAATTTTTTTAAATGGCCAAAGTACACATAGATTTTAACATTTTTTAAAAAATATACATCATATTGTCCGAATAATACAACCATTTTTGTATTTTTTTTAGGGTCATATCTCAATTCGTTTTGGATTAATAAAGGTTTGAATGTCATATTTTGGTATTTCAGATTTAAAAAAAAATATTTTTGACGACACATTGATGCCACTTACCACGCAACTAGCATTAGATATTAGTAACTTGAATCCGGTGTTGCTTGCGTTAATTTGAACAGGGGGCTGCCTAATGGCGTCAAAATTAAAAGAAAAATATATATTAAAGTAAAACTTTTTTAAATATTTTACTTTAAATTTTTAAAAAATTTAAACCAAAAGTTTATTTTTCGATCTTTTATCATAAATTATAATGTGAGCAAGATTATTCAAGTTTAAGATCATTTGCTTTTTGTTAAACAAAAAACCGTGCAATGTTTATTTATTAATTAAAAAATATCTTCATCCGCTAATTTAAAGCAGACTTTATCTACTGACAGTCCTTACATGTTTCATTTCGCGTCAACCGAACATTTACCCAAATATTGTTAATTTACCCGTTGGAAGTAAAAAAACAAAATTGGAAGATTGAACTAATTCAAATCAAAAATAAAACATTTTAACTAATAAACATTGTTCGTGTACAGGCAAGAATCTCTAATAAGTTTTTATTAAACTTAACTAAAATAATTATGGTCACCATTGACTGACGATGACTTTTCTTTATCTTATTTAGAAATAAATGCATTAAGTTTTGTTAGCCAAAAAAAAAAAAAAAAAAATTTTGGAGGAAGAATATTTAGTTGATTAATTTTTCCTACACCTATAATAATAGTTTTGCCCTTTAGAATTATTTGGTTGTTGTAATTGGGGTATGGGGTATACGGTTATTTATTTCTAATATTTCCTTGTGAAGTTTTGGAAAAGAATGGTTTAAATTAAATAACACTCTAAATGGTGTAGCTTATTAGAAAACATAAAATTAACTGATTAAGGGCCTCATTATTTTGTACTTTCTGTTGCCGGTCTGTGTCGTTCTGTTCTGTAGGTAATATTTTGCAATTACTTTTCTGTGAAGGAATCAGCTGTTTTCAAAAGTAAAAGAAACTCCAACCAAAAACATTTAAAATCAGGGATGATAAATGCGATTTTAAAATAGTACCAACCTGCATATAAAATAGTACTTTTTCGGCATCAAAAGTAAAAAAAAAAATTTAAATATAAATTAACGAACAAATCTTTGTACCCTCCAAAATGACATATTACAAATAAAACAACAAAAAATATATTAAAAAAAAAAAAAAATATGTGTAAGATGTGAAAACGAAAAACTTTTTGGGCTGTAAAAAAATAAATTGTGTCGTGAAAAACATTTTTGAGGTAACAAAACTATTTTTGAGGTGAAAAAAAATTTTTTTTTGTGGAGAAAAAAAATTTGCGAGTGAATTTTAAATATTATTTACCTCTTAGCGTTTGGTGGAAAAAATATGACGTTATATTTTACATCAGACACTACAATGAATTCTAATAATATACAGTGCATTATACACCAATTTGTATGAAAAATTTAGAGGTACTTCACATTGTCACTAATTACTTTTGAAACCGCTGGACCGATTTTGCTCATTTTCAATACCAAACTTTTCTGAAAAAATGTACATAAAGCTATCTAAAAACGAGCAGTGCGTACTAAGAAAATTAGCGTGATTTTGATTTAATAAATTATTAAAATTTTGAGATTTTTTCTTAATTCACACACCAAATTTTTAATATTTTTTTGAACGTCCTTATTAAGTTTTGCTGTATTGAATTACGTTTCTCACAGTTTTTGTAAATTCAATCCTTGTAATTGGTAGCAAACAAGTTTGTTCGTGAACTCATTCGATTTTAAAAAACACTGCAGCTAATAGTCAATTTCACATTTTTATTATTTATTTTTTTGAAAATCAAAATTATTAATAATAATTATAACCCTTAGTGATTGAATTCAATAATTGGTTTAATCGGTTATTAAACTCTAATATAATCATCTGTAATCAGTCGCACTCAGTGAAATCATGTGATTTGAATTCACAGCATTGGTTCCAAATTAATGTCATTGTTCATATAGGACTGAAAAATCGAATTAATAGTTATTGAATTTAAATAGTTATTGAATTTGAGGTTCAAATAGTACCATAAAAAGTACTATAGTACCAACTTATCATTCCTGATTCAAATATTGAAAAAAAAAAAATTTCACAACAAAACCAATACATACGCACTTTAGGCTGTCACTTAACGTTAAATTCTATTTTCAATAGAATTGTCCGCAACAGAACAGAACGAAAAAGTGAAAACTAACCACACATACAGACTTTCAATTGAACAGAAACAAATCAGCTGATTCATAACAGAACAGAACGTACAAACTAATTCTGCCTTTATGTGTAATGAATATCGTATTTTTATTATTTGGGAATAAAATAGCGAAAATATTTACGGCACATTAATTCCGCTTGAACGTATATGGTCTTATATACAAGCAACTTAAATCATTTAGCTTCCATCAATTAAAGTTACAGCTGCTTTTATGATTTTTGATGGGTAGTCTTCAAATTTTAATTACACATCCTTCCAGAAAAGCAATGTTGTTTTTTTTTTTATTTAAAGCATTTAAGAGTTAAGTTTGTGCTTCATTTTAAGCTTTTAATAACGTCTTTGACAAATCAACATCTCTCGTTTTGAACAATCGATGTATTTTTTCTAAAAACTGCGATTTCCGCGAAATTTATTGCTGATAAATACCCAGCCAGAAATTGCCAATGGTCTGAAAAATCAAAGCACTGGCAGAGCACTGTTTGCCAATAGTCCAACAAATAAAGTGCTGGCAATGAACTGATTTACAAACGCTCTGCCAACCTTAGTAAAAAGTGCTTTGGCCAGTACTTAGTTAACAAAATGTACAACAGTAAAAATAATAAAAGCACTGGCAGAGCCCTGGCTTAGAACGATCTGCCAACGTTCGTAAAAAGTGCTTTGCCAGTACTTGATTTACAAAATTTACAACCGTAAAAATAAAAAAGCCCTGGCACAGCACAATCAATATATTTTAAAAATTTAATTTTTACCCGATTTGGAATATTTTTTTACAACTTTGAGCCGAATTTTTTTTTGCCAAATATACTAAACATGATATTGCGCAGATAAACAATGTGTCGGTTTTGAGTGAAACGGACAATTGTTAAATAAATGTTGTAAGTTTTACCTTTTTGTGTTTTAGCTACTATAGGTGCTTTAATTATAGCATCTACATCTATTTCATCGACTTTGTGTGCATTTGATTGACGTCGTTTTTTCGGCTTAGGACTTCCAGGTGGTTGTAAAGGAATCAATATCACCTGAACGACCAGAAAACTGTTAAAAAAACATGCATATTAATATCACCTTTTATCAATAATCAAACGTAGTGAAACATACCTTGCTTAAGCTAGTCGAAGTACTGGCAACGCTCATAACATTTTGTGATGCAATTGGATTCGGACGTTTACCAACAATAACTACACGTATAATAATACCAATTAACACGTCTGGGCGATTGGGATCGTCATAGAATTCTACTCGTTCACTGGGCTGTAACTGGGCCGGTACAGTTTTTCCTGCTCCCAAGGGATATATGTAAAAATCTTTTATCTGAGATGATATACTCTTAATAACTCCCAAACGACTGCGATTATTCAAATACTCATAGAGTATTTTGTATGCTGCGGTCTCTGTTTCATTGGCCGGTATTAATCGTAAAACGACAATTTCCTTATTTGGACTCTTTTTAATTTTTGAAATATAATCCCATACAGTTTCCGGACCAATACGTCCTACTACGTCCAGTTCTTTGGGTAATAACTTCGCTAAGCCCATGGACGTACCCACAACAGGCTGAAGGCTTAGTTGGAATGATGTTACATCCACCATATTTATGTTACCAGTCCATAAAGAGGAGATGCTATAGCGATGACTACCCTCGCTGGCAAAGGGGGACGACGAAGTAGACGAATCGCAAGCAATAAAACGAGAA
>JAEKOY010000397.1:0-25000 GCA_021234595.1 Delia radicum
GCTTAATGTTCTTCTTTTTTTTCCATTTAGAATATTGCTTATACAAAATGCTCCCGAAAAAGTTCATCCCATTTCACCACCCTCACCGATGGCACAACAACGTAATCGTAACAATAGTTGTTCCACACATCAGCCACACATTGGAAATTCATCGACGCCGCATTGTGTCAATATAAACATAGATGTTAATGTTGCTAATCCAAGATCAACTACCGGCTACAATTATGCTTCTACTGTGGAGGTAAATGAGGTTGAAGATGTTGCTGATGGTAGTGATAATTTACCAACATCACCACATCATATGCTACAACATGCTGATCTCGATGTGGATTCTATGGTCTCACAAACTTCTATCGGAGGTTTACCGTCTAGAATATTGAGTGGTGGCAAACATCATCATCAACATCATCATCAACACAATATGCAACAGCTGCAGCAGCAGCAACAACAACAACATCATCATCATCATTCTCACCACCAGCACCATCAACATGCCAATTCGCAATTGGGTCAAGCTGTAGCTGTGGCCGCCAATATTGAATGTACACAATCGCAACATAATTATGATCGGGATTATGCTTTGGATGATGTTGTTTCACAGATCTCTTCATTCCGTCCTTGTCCACAAGGTTCGGGTAGTATGACACCCTTCCATGACTCTATACATAATGTACTTGAACATTCTGAAGACTCAAGTCGTGTATCCGTTAATGATTTATGTGTAGGTTCACGTCAGGATCTTAGTACTGATGGCCTATCGACTGATACGGGACGAGAACATGCATTACAATTAAGTAGTTTTAGTGGTAAGTAATAAGTTTTTAGTGTGAAATTAAATTTTATATAAATAATGTTAAATTTTCGATTGATGCATGTTTAGAATGTTTTGGAGGGGGGAGAAAATGCATATAAAAAACTAATCAAATTTAGGGACCCTCAATCAATTCCATTTGTGATGTAGCAAAGAACACTTGATATATGGGGCATTGTTTGTGAACGGGAGACCCTCTGAGGTCGACGTACAGAGTTGTTTCATGGCTTAAAATTAAGGTGAATATCTCTACTTTGAACAGACGAGTAGCGCAATATAGAGATAATTATGGTTTAGCCAATATGGAGGCGCGAGTTGAGATACTACTTTTAGAGACGTTTTAAAACATGTTAAGAAAGGACGGAATTGGTTTGAAAACTTGTACTTATGGGTTTTTGCGATCGCTTATCTTAAATCTGGCATCAGGTTTTTAAAATTCTAAATGGCAGATCCAATATATCAGATTATTTCAAAAAGTTTCGGAATTTGATTTAAAGTGTCAACCACTCAATTTACTCCACCCCTTCTGATTTCAACCAAACTTAGTATAGGATATGAACATCATATAACTATAATCTCGTCAAAATTTAGGACAGCTAAGCCCAACGGATCTTGAAATATCGCGTTTCAAAATATTCAAAAAAAAAAAAAAAAATTAAAAGCTAGTCGTACTTAATTTTCCACATCTTTTTAACGGCTTAAGCTATGAGAGTCATTGATAACTCATCTCAAAGCTACTTAAATTGTGGTTTTACTAGAGCACACAAATTATTCACTTCTCCTCTGGAAAATGCATTGTTTTAAAAAATATAAAAATATATGTTAAACATAAATTACTTCCCTATGCTGTGTCTAAATCCCTATCGAAGCTCTCACGGCATCCTGTTGCTATAAACACATAGACCACAGCAGGCTACAGAGATACACGACTACAAATGCCGTTCACTGCAATCGTCGCCGTGTGGTCAGCTACTTATTATTTTGGAAACGACAGCAACATAGTAAACAGCTGTTTTTTAAACAAATGAATTTTGATTTCAGTAGTGCCAATTACATCTTTTTTTTTGCTTTATTAAAATAGAACAACATGCATGTTTTTTTACCCACGTATATAAAGTTGACTTAAAAATACAATTACTTATTTATAATACATTATTATAATGTAAAAATAAATTTTTCTAATCCCTCTTGAATATTAATGCAATTATAGCATTTAATGTTGCAACGTTTTTTGTGTTTAACAATATAAAATATTTTTAAGCACTAATTTGTTACAATATTTTGTTTTATTGTCAACACTATTTTTGTTTTGTAGCCAACAAAAATAGAAATTATCCTAAGTTGACTACAGCGGCAAAAGTAGTCGGGTAGCCATGTAGCTGTGTTGGTGCAAAAATAATCGTTTTCATATTAACGTGTGTATTTTATATTTGACAGGCTGTAGTCGTGTAGCTGCAGTCGTCTATGTGTTTATAGCAGGGGTCACCAACTCGCGGACCGCGGTCCGGATCCGGACAGTAGACTTAACAATAAAAAATATTTTACATTATGTAACAACAAATTCGTGAGAAATATTTTCATATTATCAGTAACTACCGGCGGTGCACCAGCGATGGTTGGGGCTAAAAAAGGACTAGTTCACCGATTGAGAACCAGTGCAAAATGTAATGAAAATTTGATTTCTTACCATTGTATCACTCACCAAACTGTGCTTTGCTGCAAACTCAATCTTAATCTCGAGAGAACAATGCAAGGAGTGCTGAAAATAATAAATTTTCTTCGGGCAAAATCAGCACTGAAACATCGTGAATTGAAAATATTTCTTGACGAAGTGGATGCTCAATATGGCGATCTGTTATTGCATAATAATGTGAGATGGTTAAGCAAAGGCTGCGTTTTAAAACGATTCTTCACCATTTTAGAAGACTTGAAGACATTTCTTTTCAAAATTGATCAAACGTCAACAAACGATTACTTAAGTTTTCTTAGCGATAAAGAAAACGTAACTTCCATTGCTTTCTTATCAGATATTTTTAAACACAACAATGATCTGAACCTTAAACTTCAAGGTAAAGGAAAGCTTTATGGGAGCTCCTGACAGAAGTAAAAAGCTTTTTGAGAAAACTCGATCTTTTCAACATTGATATGGATAATGAACGCCTGCACTTCCCTAATTTAAAAAAAACCTGCAATGACAACGAGCTTGACGTCGGCCAATACAAGACGTTCATTGAGGATCTAAAATCGGAATTTGAAAACAGATTCGCAGATTTGAAGAAAATTGGGAATGTCGTCGATATCCTCAGTAACATTTACTCTCTGAATCCTGGTTATGAATGGAGTAATGAAGCTGCAAATGTTTTCGGGAGTAATAAAGCTTCTCTCCAGATGGAAATGATCGATTTCCAAGAAAATACAGTTTTAAAACACCAAAAACAGGAAGTTTCTTGTCAAGAGTTTTGGATAAAATTTGTTTGTGCTAATAAATACCCAGAATTAAAAAAATTAGCCTTGAAACTTCTCACTTTGTTTGGGTCAACATATGTTTGTGAAGCAGATTTTCTAAGATGAACTTCATTAAAAATAAATTCCGGAACAGACTTGCCGATGAACATCTCCAAAATTTAATGAGAATAGCCTGCACAAGCTTTACTTCAAACTTCAGACGGATAGTCCAAGACAAAAAATTTAATAAAACGATGCACCGAAACCCATTCGTTTTATTTGTCAATTGATACAGCATCTAAACATATTATTTAAATAGTTCAGTTTATTAACTACCGGACCGCGACGGTCGTGATTTTTTAAAAACGGACCCAAATGAAAGTAGCTGGTGACCGGTGGTTTATAGCATGAGTAATGAAAAAAAATGTGAAAAAATTAACTAAACAGCCGATAACTCAGAAACATGCAGGAATATCACATATGGATTTGGTGATGGTATAAAATAATAATTTGTAATTAATATATATGTACTTTTTTACGGTTTTAGAAAACCAATTTTTTTTGAAATACAGCGATTTCAACCACGGATTTTGAAAAAAATGCATGTTACCGTCAAGAAGTGAATTATGTTTGTGAACCTGGAAAACCACGATTTAAGTACCTTTAAATTGACGTATTAATGACTCTTGTAGCATAAATCGTTTAAATCTTTTGATCTATCTTTAAAATCATTCAAATGTAAACTTGTAGAATATGCCTTTTTAAATGATATTTGATGTGCAAAAAAAATTTCAAAAAATGTTCATTTTATTTTCATTTTAAATTTGCTTTCCATTTAATAAGATTTAACTTTAAATTACAACATTTTAAACTGCAATACATTTTGTCATGTGCGTTTATGCCATATTCTCTAATAATTCTTTTAAACTTTTTACTTTAATTTTTGTAAGTTAAACTTGCTTATATACAAACTGTTTTATATTGTTAGAAAACATGATATTTAAGGTTTTACAGTTTTAAGTGATATAATGAAGTTAATGTTTGTCTATCAACTGTATGTGGCTCAAAGGGTTCGGTTGGTTTTTTGAAATAAATGAAATTAAAAGATAGGGGCAATTATGTTCAACTGCTTTTGCTAAACTTTTATTTTTATGTTCTTCATAAAATTATTTTTTTTACAAGTTTGATATAATTTTTATTAAAAATAAAAATTATGTTTTTTTTCGACCTTTAATTGTGCAATGAAAATGAAAATTATTCAAGTTCGAGGCCATACTCTATATTTCTTTATTAGAATATTGTCCTAACAAAATATAAAAAGGAGAGAAAAACAAAAACAAAATATAACAAAATATAAAAAGGAGAGAAAAAGGAGAGAAAACCAAAAAAAAATGTATTGAATATCCACGAGAGGTGGACCTTTCACATAACAAACAAGTTTTCAAATTATTTTTTGATCAATGGTTATAATCTTTAACTTCAAGCTCATATATTCGTTCTCGTGTAGTGAGTAAACTAGTTTATATGAATGTTTGATGTTTGGCATGGGATTGTTACCGCTTTCAAAACGTGTTCTGATGATGGGGACCTAGAAAATTCCCGAAATAGATCTATCAACACATTCCTGAAAGGGTCAAACAATAAATTTGAAATCAAAAAACTCTATAGCTTATTTGTCAGGACAATATCCTAATAAAGAAATATAGAGTATGGCCTCGAACTTGAATAATTTTTATTTTTTTTATGTAAATCTTTTTTTCTATACCGTTGCCAAATTAATTTGGCAACGGTATAGTGGAATAAATTATAATTAACATATATTTTTTTAAAAATTTAAAAAAAAAACAGTTTGTTAAATACAGCGATTAAAACCGCGAAATTTGGAAAAAAAATGCACTTTACCTTCAAAAAATTATGTTTTCGAGCGTTATCATGCGCTTTAAAATAAATTATAAATCTTTAGCCGTTAAGAAGAATGAGGGATTATGTACGACTACTTTCGTTAAATTTTAGGTTTTTTGTCCAAATTTTAAAACGCGATATTTCCACAGCAGTTATATCTAACGACCCAAAACTTGTACGATAATATATCTATATTACACTTTCCTTTCATGCCAAATTGTTTGATGGTTTTATATGGAATGAGTCATTCGATTTTCAAAATTCCAAATGGCGTATCCAAAATAGGGACAGGTCAACAGATATAACTTTTATTGAAAATATTTACTTTATGTTTTGCATTTTGTATTACTAACATACAGTCGCGAAGCGCAATGAGCTCGTATTAATCGGAAAGGTATTGATCGGGAGTTTCCATTAAAATATTTAAATAAACCTCGATATACACCGCAAAATAAAGAAAACATCTTGCAAATAATTGTTGGTAAGAATTTAAAATCAAACAATAGCACTCATATTTTTGATTTTTATTTTAAAAATTAAAATAAAAATTATGTAAAGAAAATGAAAATTATTCAAGTTCGAGGCCATACTCTATATTTCTTTATTAGGATATTGTCCTAACAAATAATCTATAGAGATTTTGTTTTCAAATTTATTAATTGACCACTTTCAGGAATTTGTTGATAGATCTATTTCGGGAATTTTCTAGGTTACCATCATCAGAACACGTTTTGAAAGCGGTAACAATCCCATGCCAAACATCAAACATTCATATAAACTAGTTTACTCACTACATGAGAACTAACATATGAGCTTGAAGTTAAAGATTATAACCATTGATCAAAAAATAAATTGGAAACTTGCTTGTTATGTGCAAGGTCCTCTGGTGGATATTCAATACATGTTTTTGGTTTTTCTCTCCTTTTTATATTTTGTTTAGTTTATAAACAACACATGGGGAGTAAACTAGACGGTACTTTGTCTTTTATACAAGTTTGATATAATTTTTATTAAAAATTATGTTTTTTTCGACCTTTAATTGTGCAATGAAAATGAAAATTATGTAAATATTTTTTTTTTAAAAAAATCTATAAATAACATAAATTATAAGACCGCAAAATAAAAATCGGAAAATAAAAGTTTTTGCGAAATTGTTTTACTTTGAAATTTTTAAAGGATATTTAAACATAAGGGAAATTGCAACATACAATTTTCCATTTCCATTTTTTAGTGACTTTTTTTTTTAAAAACAACAGGTATTTTTTGACTCTGATCAAAAATATTGGATTTTTTTTTTTTAAGTGATCCGTTTTGTTGTATAGTATTAAAAGCAAAGTTTGGGTGTACCTGAGATTGTATTTTTAAAATGGCGGATCCAATATGGCGAATGATTTTTTAAAAGTTAATCGGATTCGTATGAAATATTTTTTTGGAAGTCTTAGGGCCGCTGGATTGGAATCTAAAATCAGATTTTACTAATCAAAATGGCAGTTAACTTTTTTGAAAAATAATCGGTTTCGTTGAAAGTTCTTTTGCTGCTTCTCAGTGTTATGTAAGAGTAAGCACTTACATCAGCGCATTTGTTTTATCCTGCTTCACAAAATTTTTTAATGGGTTTTAGGTTGTTAGCTCTAACGGTTGTAGAAATATCGAGTTTTAAAATATGAAAAAAAACACCAATATTTAACAAAAGTAGTCGTACTTAATCGTTCATATCTTTTTAACAGTTAAAGCTACGCGATTCACTGAAACCTCATTTGAAAGCCACTGTTAACGTGCTTTAAATTAAATAAGCAAAAAAATAATTTTTTGAAGGTGAAATAAATATTTTTTCAAAATCAGCGGTTAAAATCGCTGTATTTCAAAAAATTGGTTTTGTTAAATTTTCAAAAAAATATACTATGTTAATTATAATTTATTCCACAATGCTGTTGCCAAAGTAATATGTGAAGCTCTTACGAAAACCAATGTTATGGATAAAAATCAATAAAAATATAGGAAATATAGTAGAAAAAAAGATTTACATAAAAAAAATTATTTTTTGAAAAAAATAATAGTTTTGCAAAAGTAGTTTTGAAAAGTAGTTGCCCATATATTTTTAACGTCTTAAGCTACAAGAGTCATTGATCCCTCATTTTAAAGGTACTGAAATTGTGGTTTTACTGATTCACAAAAATAATTCACTTCTTGACGGTAAAACACATTTTTTTCAAAATCCGTGGTTCAAACCGCAGTATTTAAAAAAACTGGTTTTCTAAAATTTTTAAAAAAAAATCTATGTTAACTATCAATTATTCTTCTATACTGTCATCAAATCCATTTGTGGTACTCCAGCATCTTTTTGAATTATCGGCTGTTTAGTTAAATTTTTTCCGTAACATCTCCACGGAGGGATTTGTACATGGCATAGAGAACTAATTTTTATTTAACATATATTTTAGACAAAATTTAAAAAAAACAGATTTTTGAAATACCGCTTTTTGAACAGAGGTTTTTAAAAACAATGCATTTTGCAGTGGAAAAGTGAATAATATGTGTGCCCTAGTAAAACTACAATTTAAGTAGCTTTAAAACGAGGTATTAATGGCTCTCGTAGCTTAAGTCGCTAAAAAAATATGGAATATTATGTAACAATACGTTCTGAAAATTTTTGAATATTTTTCATATTTTAAAACGCGATACTTCAAGATCAGCTAGGATTATTTGCCCTACATTTGCACGTAGTTATACTAATATGATGTACATACATATTCTTTACAAATTTTGGTTGCAATCAGAAGGGGTAGTGGAAATCTGGTGGTTGATTTTATATGTTTTCAGTCATAAGTCATGAAACAACTCTGTACGTCAAGCTCAATTATGGTCAGCAGGGTTTTCACCTTCACATATAACGCGCCTTACATGAAATATTAACGTTACTCACTGACTGTCTGACTGACTCCACATCGCCCAGACAAAACCGCTGAAGCTACACAGTTGAAATTTGGCACGTAGATTCCTCCTGCAGCGTAAACGTTCGCTAAGACGGGATTTTTGGAAATTACTACGGGGTGGGCCAAAACCCCTTTGGCTAGAAATTTGAAATTAAAAATATATGTTCCTTCGAATATGACTTAAATTCCTTTTAGGATACTCTTTGCATATCTGGCCAGGAACGTGGTAAAAATAGGTATTTAAAGTGGGCAAAATACATTCCTTAACGGAACTCGAAGCGAGGAACTCGAAATTTGGTATGTCTGCTTAGACAGAGATTTTGGAAAATCGCACTGCTATGGGCATAAAGTGCAAAAGTCACTCCCTTGTGTTCTTGCTCAAATCCCTTTGGCTAGAAATTTGAGATTTAAAATATATGTTTCTTCGAATATAAGCTAACTCACTGATATGATACTTTTAAAGGCGCAAAGTCACCACCTTTTTCTGCCTAGCCAAAACTTTTTAGCGAGTAACTTGAAATTTGGTATGTGGGTTTCTAATTCCGAGTAGACATCCGATTAGACGTAATTTTTTTAAATTTCTACAGGTAGGGTCATGAAGAAAAAAGTCTCCTGCTTGGAACCCTACCCAAACGTCTTTAGCAAGAAATTTGAAATATATGTTTATCCGGATATGATCTAAATCTTCGAAATGATAATTTTTGAAATTTTTGCCAGGAACACTGCGAAGATAGGGGTTAAAAAGTGAAAAAAAATCGCACTCTTGACTGCGTCGCCAACCAGATAAAGCAAGGAACCTGAATTTTGGTATATGTGTACCTAATTCTGCTTAGGCTTCCGCTTAGACGAAATAGTTGGAAATTAATTTTTGGAGGAGAAGAAAAGTCTTGTCCTTAAAGGGCTGGCCAAATCCCTTTAGCTATTAATTTAAAGTATGTAGATTCCTCCTTCCGATAAGAGGGGATTTTTGGAATGTTCCACGGGGACAGGAAGAATTCTCTACTTTAACGTCTTTCACAAACCCCTTGAGGCAAAAGTCTAAAACTTAAAATTTGTGTTTCTTTCGGTATAGCTTTGATTGAAGATATAAATACATTTTGGGCTTTTGATAAAATCTTTGTATAAATGAAGAGATATCGTCCGTTGAAATTTATTAAAATCATGTTTAGTTATGTTCATTTTGTATTTATTTTGAGGGCAAATTTATTAGAACCTAAAAGTCATACTTTTTCTTTTAAAAGTGCCTTTTTAATTATTTAAATATCTATTTTATTTTCTGAGATATCGTCCGTTGAAATTTATTTAACGCTTTCTGTAGTTATGGCGAAAATATTTTATACTTAAATTTCTACGGATGATTTCTCCGAGATGTAATAAGATATTGGAAAGGCTAAACCTGAACTTTAAAGACAACAGGTTGAACTTTTAGATCAAATCTGGTCTCAGGCTTTTGAAGTTATAAATATTTATACCAAATTTCTTTTTTCACTTCTAGGCAGTGGCGATCATAAAGCTCCCTCCATTAGTTCTGGAGTTTCTCATGCTGTTGCCAATGGTTTAGGAGGTTTTGTCTATAAACCACATACAAAACGTTATTCAAACTCCTCTATATTCCTAGAAAATCGTGATATACTCAATGATTCAGTGGATTTAGATCTCGATGGTGGACCCTATTTGAAACATGACTACGGTGGAGGTGCTGGTGGCGTTGGCTGTGGTGGACATCATTCCAATATGTTAACACCACCCGATAGTGATGGTGCTAGTGGTACCGATAAATTAGAACAATATCTAGGTAAAGATTTACGAAGATATTCGGATACAAAACTGCTGGGCAGTGTTGATATTGAAGCCTGTGATCCTATGTTAGAAAGCCATACACAGCAGCAGCAATATATTGATGCCATCACTACTTCGACAACATCTCAGCATAGATCAAATCCACAACCAACACTACCGCCACAGCCGCCGCAACGTATGCGTCAATTAATAAAACAACATTCGGAATCAGCTGCAGCAGCCAACACAACCATGACACATAAAAATACTGTACTCGATATGGAGTTGCCACAATCGCCATTATCACCTTGTGTTATACAGAATATACCACAATCAAATATGATGATGCGACGATCAATGCATACCGTTGATGAACATTCGATGGTTCCTACACCAAACAATAGTCATCAGCACCAACAACATCGACAGCAGCAACAACAATGTCAGCATATTGACAAAGGTCGACTTTTCTTTAAATCGTTGCCAAATTTAAGCAGCAGTTGCGAAAGTCTTATTAAAAAATAAGTTTTATCTCTTTTATATAAATTAATGAAATTAAATTTCAATGGGTTTGTTTCGTTTTTTTTTATATACACAATTTTAAGTATAAATATAAATATTTAAAAGCGCAAACAAAAAAAAAAAAAAAAAATTGGTAGTATAATGAGTTCCAGCATTAGTGCGCTTAATTATTACATTTTTTATGAGTTTGCTCAATAAAAGTGGTAATTGCGTCCAATTTTTTTCTCTCTCTCTCTCTTCATATTTATGACCTTATTCTCGATACTCTTTTCGTTTTGTGTATCGTTTGAAATTGACTTGAATTTGAATTGAAAAATTTCATAACTTTCAACATTTTTATACAAAAACTTTCAATACAAACTTAAAGCGATTTTAAACTTAACGCAAATCTTAATTAATAGAATTAGGTAATTTAGACTTATATTTGTTAACTTTATAAACATAAAATTTAAAATTTTTTAAACAAGTTTATAATTTGACTTTTTTAGCTTTTCCAATCATAGCTGTAAGGTTCTAACCGACGAATACTTAATCAAAAACCGCATTTTTCAAAAACAAGTTTTCCTTTTTTTTTTAATTCAAAGCCGGTTTAAATATCCGGTTTTTCGGTTTTTTTTCAAATCGCTTTGTATGGATGATTTCTGAAATTTTCTGTACCAGTTTAAAAAAATTAATCAGAGTTCCTTCTAAGGAGCCTTATTGTGTTATTTTCTAAATAAATGGAGTCTGGGAAGAGACAAAACTTTGGTCAAATTACAGCGTGAATAAACAATAACGCAACATCTTACAAATAATCGCGGGCTTAGATTAGATTAGATCAGAAGGCACTATGCACCGCGACCAATGTAGGCCTTTTGTGCTGCCTAAGGTTACCTACAGATTCAAGCTACCTATAAAGCCAATTATCCTATTAGGCAAAATGTTCACGATGTCGGAAGGTGAAATGAAGCGATCACCTAGAAACCTAAGTCTCCTATCACAAAGCCTGGGACATTCGCAGAGAACATGCTCCGAGGTCTCAGACACCATCTCGCAAAACCTACACAAATCCGTGTCCGATTGACCCTTCTTGTGCAGATGGTATCTGAGATTACAGTGTCCAGTTAAGTACGACGCCAGGGTCCTCAAACCCCCCCCCCTTTCAAGCGACAAGAGTCGCCTAGCCCCCTACTGGAAAAAGAGATCAATCTTTTAGCCTGGCGCTGACCAGGAGAGTTTTCCCAGTAACCAGAGAATTTAGACTCTCTCGTGGGCTTGAAATCAAACATATTTATACCTGCTCACTTATTTCAAATTAACCAAAGGTTAGGGCTTTACCATAGTTATGAATGTCAAATTTATATGGCAATATCTGTGGTCAAAGCTTAACTCTGGTTATTTTTAGAAAAGTTACTCGCCCTTAAATGTTCAAGATAGCGATAGTGTCAAACATTATTTTGAACAAATTTATTTCCATATAAAAAAAATGTTTGAATACATGTGTTTGACTTGATTTTAAAAATTTTGTATAGTATGATTAAAGCAAAAACTTTGTTTAAAAAAAAGTCGATTTTAACAAAAATATACATTTTGAAAAAAAAGATGTGGTAAGGCTGAAAAAGTTTTTGATTTCTCATCATAAATCATGAGGCCAGATTATTTGAGTCCAAGATCATTATAATTATTAACAAAAAAAAAAAAAAAAAAACAGTGCAATGTTATTATAAAAAATACCTTCATCTGCTAATGCAATTCATATTTATCTACTAGCAGGTCATTACATGTTTCTGTTCGCGTCACCGAAGTTCCTCAGAAAATGAATGTAGTATATTTTCCTTATATGGAGGCACTTCTACCGGGACCACCATTAAAAATTAAATTGTACATAAATTGCGAAATGTTTTTCGACCTTTGAAATGAATGACTTTATTAAATAATTGAGCTCTAATTCACGTTTGTATTTATAAAATATCCTTTATTATTTTGTATATCTCTTTAAATGACATTATCAGGGAGTATGAAAAACAATAAACAACTTTAAAAACAAAATTTCCTGTCGCTGTTTTAAATGTTGTGCTGACCAGAGTGGAGAGCAGTTGCAAAAAATTTTGGTTTTAATATTGTTCATACTCCCTAAAGATGTCATTCAAAGAATGACGAAATATTGGAATTATATTAAATAATAAAGGATATTTTATAAATACAACGTGACCTAGAGCTCAATTATTTAATAAAGTCATTAAATTGTACATAAAAAATACAAAAAGAAAATCGGATTAATTATTCTTTTAATCGAAATTGTTATGTGGTTTTATAGCCATCACTGCTATTATCAGAGGAGACAAAAAGAGGTAAATCCAATCAGCCTTACTATCAAAGTTTTTCAAATGTAAGTTTTTTTTAATCATTTTTATTTTAGAGAAAGGGGTTTGCTTATCTTTGCCATATTAAACACTTAAAATAAATTTTTTAAAATAATGTCAAAAACGTGCATTCAAAACTTTTGTTTAAGCTCAAAATCGGAAAATTCAAAACAGCATTAAAAAGTCAAAATGGAACAAAACAAATTTGTCTTCTCAGTATTTTATTATTTATAGCATTTAAAATTAAGAAAACCCCAGCTAATTATTCAAAAAAGGCTTATTTCTCTGAAATTTTTAGCTTAAAAAACATTCGAAAATTCCGAATTATTCGAGACGAAAAAACCGGTTTCACAAATAACTGGAAAACCGTCCTTTTTCAAAAATCGGTTTTAAAAAACAGGAAAAATTGAAAAAAAACTAGTTTATCGAATAATTCGGAAACCGATTTTGAAAACTCTAGACGTATTCTAGTGAGTCCATTTTTGTATTGGTTTGGATCTGAAAGTTAAAAATTACGGACAAAAAAATAAAATGAATAAAAAAAACTACTGTAAGTTTGAAGGAATTTTTTTTTTTAGTTTTTCGACTTATAAATGGCCATCAAATCTTTTGGTGAAAATGGCTCAACGTGAAACTTTGCACGTCATAGCTTTTAGGTATAGTCAACGTAGCCATGGCCATCGTTCCTTTCAATTTATAAAACCTTGAGAAATAAGAGGCTTATAATGTCGGTTTCAACAGGTGTCGAAAACTTTTGAAGTAGGTCATATCGTCACCTAAAATGCAAAAGGACGTAACTAACCCAGGTAGAAAAATACAATCTTTAAAACGTTTTAAAAGCATTTTTCATGATGGTACAAGCGTTTTCAGAACATACCAAATTACAAATTTAAAGCGTTTTGAGAATGTGCAAAATGATAACCCAAATTTACGGTCTGAGGATGGTATTTTATAACGTTCTCAAAACATTGCAAAACAAAATTTTTGAAATGCTTTTTCAATCGTTAAATAAGTATTTGCAGAACATTTTGGCTTACAGTTATTAAGCGTTATGAAAACGACCCAAATGATAACCGCTTTGAGGGTTGTAATTTTGAACATTGTCAAAACGCTCGAAAGACAAATTATAAAGATCTTTATGAATTGTTCATAAATACCACAAATAATGAAACATGTAAAATATGATTAAAATAATATAAATAAAGTAACAAAACATTGTAATTTTAAATAGTTTAACTAGCGTTTTATTAAGTTTTGAAAAAGTCCTCTAAAATATTGCTTTATCTGTCCTCAAAATATAGTGCTTTATAAAAGATATACAAGGACTATACACTTTATAGAGTCGCTACATTATGGGCTGGCCATATTGAGTGATTTATTGAACTCGGTTCATGAAGAGAAAAGCATATAAAAAAATTGCATAAGAAACCGAGTTCGCATATAGATAGACCCCTTATGACAGTGTTGTTTTTTAATCAGTAAAATATTTTGTAAAAAAAAAAGTATTTCTAAAGTACTATTGGCAAATGTTAGAAAAACGCTTTAACGCAATGGTTTTACATTGGTTTTATTTTATAAACCGTTGTAAATTTTGTACGATAAGAACTTCTAAAGTACTTTTTACAAACGTTGGAAAAACGCTTTGAACCAATGTTTTTACAGTGTTTTTATTTCACAAATATTTGTAAGTTTTGTATAAAAAGTATTCCTAAAATACTTTGTCCGAACGTTCGAATAGCAACCCAAAATAATGTTTTTTAAATGCTTTTTTTCGTATTATTTGCAATTATCGCTTTGGAAACGCTTTTATTTTAGTACCATCAAAAACAAACGTTTTGAAAACTCTTCGTTTTTTGTACCATCCCAAATTTCTACCTGGGTAACATATTTACGTCCACAGATATTTTAACAATTTCATTAATAAAACTGATAGTTTTTAATCATATAACTAAACAATTTTATGGAGAAATGCAGTTCGATGCAGTGCTCAACCCTACTTCAATATTTTACAGGGCCACCAAAAAAAAAAAAAATGAGCGAAAACAAAAACATATAAGATTCGAACTTTATTTATAAAACCGATATTTCTTATCGAAGAAGTCCAAATTTTGTGTAGGCATGGAGTTTAGCCTAATGAATCATAATCATTACAAAACACGGTTTTGGAAACTTTGTTAGTTACGCCCTTTTGCATTTTAGGTGACGATATGTATCTCATAAAGTCACTAGAGTCAGTTTGGTAGTGTCCGAACGAACTCACTTTTTTTGGCCGAAGCCGTAGCTGAACTTCGGCCAGATTTTTAATGTTCTTTTAAATTTACTTTTTAATTTGAATGAAACGTGAAATTCGGTCAATTTTCACAGCGAAATTGGTTTAAAGTAAAACAAAACGTATTTAAACATGAATAAATCTCAAAAAAAAAAAAAAAACTTAATTTACAACTTTCTTTCACAAATATTTCGCTCATTTACTTCTAGAACGTCACAACTCAAAAAACATGATTTTTGAGTTAATGACGCAGAATTATTCGTTATATTACGTATCATATTGTGTAAAAAATGTGTATTGATATCTTGTATACTCACCTCTTGAGAGAAATTATTTAATTTTTTTTCTTTCTTCAAGGTGGGAATAAATTGAAAACTTTAAACTCGTTTTCTACAAAATCAAAATTTTTGAGTTATGACGTTATTGAAGTAAATTAGCGATGTGTTCAGTTTTAATGTTGTCTTTTGAAAAAATGGGAATGACTGAACTTTGTTATTTTTAATAAAATATATAGCGAATTAAATACAAATTCTTGCACTCGAAATTAAAGAATTCATCCTGAAAATGTACTCAATTTCTTCAAACACACTCCGAAGCTAAAGACGAATAATCGGTCGGACACTATCAAACGAAATGTATTTTTATCTTAGGCAATGTAGGTTGTTGACGTCTAACATACATTTCCAATTTCTTATGTTATTAAGGTTTGAGCTTTAAAAATTCCGAATTTTTACTTTCATCAATAAGTAATAATTTTACCTTGAATAGTTTTTTTTAAGTAGGCCGGAGTTTTTGAGCAGTAATTTATTGATCTAACATTTGACATCCATACATTATCGTTTTCTAAAGTAATTGTGGTTTGAATTCTGAATTTTATACTTATGTTATCAAAGTGACCCTTAAGCTTAAAATTTGTATCCCAAATAATGTTTTTAGTAGTGGAAGTCGCGAGTTATGATTTATTTGGTTTTGTAAAAACAAAGCGCAAGAGAAAAATTAAAAAAAATCTCTTAGGCAAATTGTGAAAAGCCCTAATAAACATAACTAATCTGTACAGTTAGGTGTCATGATATCGAGGAACAGTTTTAGTCTTAATTTGTGGCGCCAAATAAAAAACTTTTTTGTACATACTCTTATAAATGGTGTTTTTATACAGGTATAGAACTTTATGTTGGCAACATTTTGTTAACTATCGGCCATTTTGTCAGCTGTCAAGTAATTTATGTTTAGTTTGGTTTGGCATTTCAACATGAATAGACTGACGCCTGAAGAACACTTCCAAATTATGCAAATTTATTTTGAAAATCATGGTTCTGTTCGAAATACGTATCGCGCACTAAGGAACGTTTTCGCACCACGTTTACTATAAATGATAATATGTATCCACAGAGACGTCGTACAGTACGTTCAGAAGAAGTCATTGCTGCTGTAGACCGTAACCATCACTTCCAATTGAAGCCACACGATCACCTAGCAAGGCGTAGATTCGGTGAATGGGCCCAAAACAAGATTGCCGTTGATCACGATTTTCATAAGCGAATTTCATACCCGTGAATTGGCCTGAAAGATCGTGCGATTTAACGCCGCTGGACTATTTTCTGTGGGGATATGTAAAGTCACTAGTTAACGCCGATAAGCCCGAAACGATTGACCACTTAATTTCATTGTCAGACAATTGTCAAACAATAAATTTATCTGCCAACGAAAATTGTCAGTTCACACGGTTGTCAGATTCTTGTATGGCAAAAATTGCCAGATCTGTTGTTAGACATTGCCACAACTGTCAAAGTATTTGAAAGAAATTTTTTAATGTCAATTGTGTGTTTAATTAAATTGAAAAAGTAATAATATTAATTGTCATGGAACAAAAAAAGCAATTGCAACGATTTTAGCTGCATATGTATTAGAAAGTAGCGAGGATGAAGACAAAATATTTTTGCAAATTGCAGCTGAAAGAAGTGCGGAGATTTGCCCATTTTCCTTTGCAATCGTGCACACTTATCTTGATGGCATCTGCGACCTCTTGCCATTAAATATCTTTGGGAAGTTTATACTCAGCGCAACCAGCATCCCATAAACTTCGCCGTACCTCAACTTCCTCGATAAGTTTGATAATACTTTCGTGTGACCACACGGAGTCCACATTTTTGCTGTAGGATCTTTGTTTGGGTGTTGGTTTTTTCCTGGCTTTAGAGCCTGTTGGCGATTGGGAGCCTCTTGGCGACTGGGTACGAAACATCAAGTCAGTTGGCTCATAGCTGCAATCTATGACGCAGGTTTCATTAATGGATATGTCGCCATCCATTTTTTTATTTAATTTGATTTCCTATTTTGTTTCACTTTTGAATTTTAATATTATTAATATGAACTTTGGTTTTTTTCATTATTTACAGTGTCGCTAATAGAAACATTTATGTGACAATACTGCCATTGTCAGATGCATTAATTTAAACACATCTGCCAATAAAAAATAGTTTACAATGTCTTGCAATTATCTGACAATGGCAGCGTAGGGTGTTCACACGAATGTCTGACAATATTATTGTCTTACAATGTACAGAGAATGCTTTTTCTGACAATGTTGCAAGATAAAAGTTGTAAGTTCACACTGTTGTCGGACATTTCCTGAACATTTTTCTGACAATATTGTAAGATCTGACAACCCTCTGAACTCGAATTTGTGGTTTGTAACTTACTTGAGTAATCGAGTAAGATCTTAAAATTTCTCGAGTAACTCAAATAATTTTATTTCATAGTAACACACAAAAAAATACAAAATTAGGAGTTCCGAAAAGAATTTTATCAAAATTAATTTATTTAAAAATAAAAATAAGTTCTTAAATAATAAACAATTAAAATGTTTTCCATTTTTTCTATCGTTTTCATAAAGTACGACTTTAAGCGTTTTTTACAAAGATTATGCCTGGGAAAAATATAAAGAAAAACTATAGTAATTTTTCGCCGTCATTAATAAACGAAAGAGTTATTCGATTTTATTTTGTTTGCAAAATAGATACTTTTGAATGTATGTGAAGTTATTCCTATTAATTAATGTGTTGCTTTCTTTGGAAAGGGTATAGTGGAGATATGAAAGGTGGTGAAAGATGAAGGGCTTCAAACATGGCAACACTGTAATTGCGTGAGATGAGAAGTCTTTACACAGTTGTTGCTCCCCACCTGATGGAGAGTTGGCGAGCTTATTAAAGCTTTTTATTTTAATTCATAGCCATGATTCATTATTTTTCTTCGGTGGGGTTAAGTGCTATGGGAACACCGAAGGCGGGCGCTGCGATACATATGAGGGATAGAAAACTCATATATATTATTTTTTCTAAATTGTTGTTGTCGTCACCGGGAATTGAACCCGGGACCATCTGTGTAATAGTCCAACGCGCTTACCATTACACCACAACGCCCACATGTGATTAAGTTAAAAAAAAAAAGAAAGAAAGAAAGAAAAGTTTGACGACTAAATTCGACTTGTAACACCAAAAGACGATGAATTCAGTTTAGTTTGATCTTGCAAGAAAAATAACATTACAATCTATAGTTTTGCGATTGTTGCGATTTTTTTTTTTTTATTCGCTTAAAGATAAATCTTCATCATATCTATGAAATATTTCATCAATTTTCGTCCAATGTAACGTTTCACAGTTTTTATGAAACATTTCGTAAAAAAAAAAAATCAATTTCATCATATTTATGAAATGTTTCACTATATGATGGATATTTTGTATTAGTAGGGATTTTATTATTTTTGTGTAGAAAAAACTCGTAGAGATCATGATATAGTCATTATAATTCTTGTTGTTTATTGATGAAATTGTTACATTGGATGAAAATTTATGAAACTTATTCCCGATTTTCTCTTGGGAGTATAAATCAAAATTTTGCTTAATTTCTGGAAATGGGACCTTTTGGTCATACATTTTTTTTTACAGTTTCGATGTCTACATAAACTCACCCGTTATTTGAGTATAATAATGTCTGTAAATAAATGCTCAAGGATATATTAATAATTTTAAAATTATTAACATGTGTTATGTTATGCATAGATCTAGGTGGGGAAGATTTTTCTGCAAAATAACTAAAGAAAAATATTGTTTGATCAGTACAGTGTTGCCCATATCGTGGTGCCACGTAAAAAAGTTATACTCCTACTAAAAAAAAAGTATTACATTTAAATTAAAATGGTAACTGCCAAATGGCTATATATTTTATAAAAAAAAAATATTTTTAAAAAATACGAACAATTTAATTTGTTTTTATAAAATTTTAACTAAAATAGAATAAATTTGTATTTACTCGATTAACTAGATTAATCGACCAAAAATTGTTCGAGTTATTCGTTACTCGAAATTGGCCATTTTAATTAACTGGAACAACTGTTTGACTAAAATTAATCGATTAATCGAGTAACGGTTAAACGATTGAATACACTAGTATTTGTGTAATCGAACACCTGCCAGTAGGCTTGGGCATTTTAGGTCTTTCTAAAGATCGCTCTTTACAGTTCAGCTCCTTTCAATCAACTAGTTCGCTCTTCTAGTTCAACAGCTCTTTATCCTAAATTGAGCTGTGCGACACGAACTATTTGAAGTGAATTGAATCAGCTGATGCGAAACAAAATGTGTAACTTTCTATTAAATTTACTATTGGAGAATAATACAACACTTTAAAATATATTTAAAATTATTGTTAAATCATAAAATGGTACGTAATTATAAAAATTTTAAATTATTTTAAAAAAAGTTGAGCTGGCAACATTAAAAAAAAACTCAGAAGCAGCATAAAGAAAAGAAATATTACTCAAAAGAACGAAAAGAGCGAAAGACCTAAAAGAGCTGATTGTGATCCAGCTCACTAGTTCAAAGAAAAGACTAGTTCAATTGAACTAGGTCGTTCACGAACTACACAACTCTACCTGCCAGTAAAAACTTGTACAAATTTGTACAAAACTTTTGCGTAAGCGAACAAACTTATTGTAAGTAACAGGCAATTTTAGGTGAGAATGAATTTATCTGTAATGGAGTCCAAAAAATGTTCAATTATTCAATTACATTTGTTTTTTTTTCATAATTTGAAATATTGAGCCTGATTACGGTTGTCGTAGTCGTATTTCGACTCTAGTCGAAGTCGTTGTCGATTTTTATTTGTTGCGGTATTACGTAAATTTTTCGACTAAAAGGTTTTTGTAATAGATTGAAAACAACAAAGTGTTGACAAATTTGTTAAATTTATTAATATTATGAAGCACTATGACGATCTGCCAAAAACAGCTGATTGGCGGCAATAAGAAATTTTTAATTTTGTTGTTAAATTATCAAAAATATAAAAAAATGCTAAGTTTGGACTTATTTTTTTAACTTCAGATGAATAATAAGAGTGCCTATGGCTGAGACGAATGATATTCGAAGAAAACGGCTAAGTGTTGTTTAGCAAAATAACTCCGATCACGTCCAAACTTTTACCTCGCATAGTACTTTTTGAGCTGATTTTAAGAAGCAAAAAAAAATTTGTCGCCAGAGCCCATTTGCGGCTGGACGAGGCATAAAAGTACACGTCCGATCATTACGATATACATGTCATAGCAAAGCTTATTAAAATATCTATTCAATGATGTACGATATGACCCTGGAACTTAACCCATTACAGCCCAATTCAAAATTTCACCTTATTAAAAAAATCGCCTATATAAGCATATAAAAACTACAAAAAACTAAAGAAAATTTCACCAGCTTTCATTAAAGGTATAATGGACTACCATATCTTTTAAAATAAAAAATAGATTAAAGGTTAAAAAAATCGCAAAAAATCCACATTGTCTAAATTTAACCTTTGATATTTTTTTGTTTTTGTTTCAAGATTTTTTTTTTTTTTTTTTTTAATTTTAACCAATACTCAGGGGATGACCCCTACTCAAGCAGTGCATTGTATTGATCAGGAAAATGGGGTATGGGAGGGAGGAAAGAGGGAGTAATGTTTGTGGATATTTGATTTAAATTTTTCTAAATTGTACTTATAAAGTACTTATACAGGCCAATTTTTGAATAAAAAGCACATTTTATCTAAAAAACTAAAGTAAAAATAAGAAAATTTTAAACCGGCCTTTAATGGGTTAATTTATATTGACATATTGTACACCATTGAAAAGCCATTTAAAAGAGCTTTCGTACGACATGCACATTGTTATAAACGGACTTGTACTTTTTGAGATACTTAAAAAAACTTTTTCAACTTTAATGCCCAGCCCAGCCGCAAGGGGACGTCGGCGACTACAAATATTTTGTTTCTTGAAATCAGCTCAAAAGTTAGTTTTTTGGGGTAAAAATTTTGAAATAATCGTAGTTATGTTTCTAAACTGCACTTGTTCCCGATTTTGCCAATTATGTTTTTTACCCTAAAACGTCCTCCAATTTCGCAAATATCTTCGGTGCTATAATTTTTATTCTAAAAGTATTTAAATTTAATTAAAATTTCATTGAAATTTGCATTTTTTAAGAATTTTTTAAATCTGTCGTGAGAAATAAAATAGACGACTGGTTTTATACATTTTGACAGTCGAAAACGACAACCGTAATAAGGAAATTGTAATAGATTTTCTAGCAGTGTTGTACATTCGTAGTTTTCGACAAACGTAATACCGTTTTTAAAAACGACAAATTTTCACTACGACTACGACAACCGTAATCAGGCCGATTGTGTAAAAATAATGTGAACTTGAGAAACTTTTTAAAATTATTTGTAAATATTCATTTTGTCGGAACTCTTCGCGCATGCCCTGGGTTTCCGCGGACCCCCATTTAGCAGTCGTTGAGCTAGATGGTAACTTTTTTTAAGGACGTTCATACTGCAGTAATATTTGTTTTAAAATTAACCTTTATAAACCTCAGTTAATGCTTTGGTTAAACTCTGATCCCCGGCTGATTTTGACAAACAAAGCTTATCTGTATAACAGTCTTTGAGCATGACCTATGGCTTTCCTCTGAAGTACATACTAAATCTGTTTACTCAAAACACTGAAAACTAACTTTTTATAAAATTTACATTAACTTTTAAAGAAAATCAATTTATGAGCATTTGAAACGATTTTATGTACGATTTTTTAAGCATTATCATATTTGAGTAATCGTTTTTCTTTTTCATTTAAAAGTTATTGTAAAATTTATAAATAAAGTTGTTTATGTTTTCTTAAAATAATTAAGCAGTTAACAGATAAAATTATCCATGATTATGAAAAACAAACCATAACATTTTTATATACTTATACTTTTTTTTTTAATCTTAATCTTAATCTACTTTTGTTAAATAAAGCTTGCTTAAAAATTTTAGTTATTTAAAAACAAACATACTTAGATTGTTTATCTAATAAATTAGATAGAAATAATAATAATAATAATACTAAAATAAATAAGTTTTATTTCCATAAAATTTTAATATTTGATTAAAAGAATAACACACACACACACATTTACTTATTTAATTATTTTGTTTAAAAAGACTGTAAATAGATTAAAAATTAAAGAAATTTAAAATTTTTATTCTTAAGTTAGAAGATAAAAACTAAACTAATAAAAGAAAGTTCTTTATGTTAATACAAATAAATAATAAAAAAAAAAATAAATGCTTAAATTCAACGAAACTTAAACAAAAAAAAAAAAAAAAACAATTTGAATATTTTAATATTGCAATCAGTGCACTATGGTTTCAAGCATAACTTTTTTGGGCACAATTATTGAAAAGAACAAAAAAAAAAATTATATTTTTTTTTGTTTTAAAACAGGATTTGTATG
This sequence comes from Delia radicum, assembly GCA_021234595.1. Classification (NCBI taxonomy): domain Eukaryota; kingdom Metazoa; phylum Arthropoda; class Insecta; order Diptera; family Anthomyiidae; genus Delia; species Delia radicum. The sequence goes on from JAEKOY010000397.1 coordinate 22,797, forward strand.
GAAATTGTAATCCTTTTATGGATTTTGTTGTCTTATTAACCCTTCGTAATTGTTTTTTTTTTTTTTTGCTTATATTAATTCATTATTGTGTTGGATTTTTTTTTTACTAATACTATATTTATATCTAGTAAACCGAACTCTCAATTAAATCCTCTAACCGGCAAGCCCGCCTCCAGGCAGGGTATTTTAAATAAGAATTTAAGGGGGGACATGACATTGGCCGTTTTTTTAAATCGACTTTTTTTATAATTTAGTATTTTAGTAAATATTCTTAAGATTCTAAGAAAAAAAATTTCATGGAAAAATTCCTACGGGTTCACAAGTTATAGCCGGATTATTGAGAGCGCATTTTTAATTTTCGCGCTACCTACGTACGGCAGCTGGTATATACTTGTTTTACTTGCAACCTAAATGCGCCAGAGTGAAGGCATATGAAGCTTCAAAAGAAGCCCGAATTGCTAAACGATTGCAAAAAACTGTAAGCAACAGAACAACACAAGATAACGGCATACATTACGAAGCAGGCATGGCAGATTGAAGGTAACCTTTTTTTCTTTGTTCACAAACTTTGAACGCGTTTATCTCGAAACCATGTTTTTCGTACTGGTTGCGGCACTAGCGGGTTCATTTTTTGACGATTTTTTTTTTTGTATTTTTTTAAACTTGATTCGCTATCGTATGACACGAGCTATTTTTTTTAAATTTTTTTTCGATTTTTTATGAATTTTTAAAGTCAATATTTTTTTTCGAAAAAACATACTTTTAAATTTGGAACATCACCATAAATTGAAAAAAATTTTAACAAAAAGCTCGTGTCATACGATAACCAGTTTTGTTAAGATTTAAAAAAGTAATTTTTTTCCAGATCGGACAATTTTTGCGACTCCCAGCGCTGCAACCACGAGGCCCGTTTTTTTCTCTGCCGCCAGTTTGGAGCTCTATAAAACCATGTTGGAGTGAAAAATATATTTTTTTTAATTTTTTTTTTGTAATTTGTTCAATTCTCTACAATAATAAAAAATCGTTTTTGACTGAGTTATGAGTTTTTAAAAAAAGGTCTGTTTTCTCTGCCGCGAATGTAATGTCCGCCCTTAAGCTATTTCGATAGAAAACTAAATTTACAAAAAACTTTGTGAATTAATTTTTTATGTGCATGGTACGGTTTGGAAGCGAGAAAGCGTTAAAGTTAAAATTAAAAAAAAAAAAAAAGTAAAAAAAAATTTATTTTATATACTTACAAAATAAAGCAAATCAAATATATTAGCTAGATTGATACTAGTATTTTGATCTCGCTAAAGATCTCATCAGAACTCAAAGTTTTAGAAAAGCTATTTCCTTCCCAGCAAAATTTTTTAGAACATATTACCTCTGAACCTGTTCTAGGGCAACTTCTTTTACCACCGGTTACATGGAAATATTTTGAAATGAACACAATTTTCAAAAATTTTAAAAACAATTTATGTTGTTTAAAAACCGTTGATACTAAACACAAAGTAAAATTGAAGCTTAATCATTAAAAAAAAACTCTAACTTTTGACCATGGACATACAGGATTCCAAAAGGATGCCTGAAAACGTAGGGACGGATTTTTATGAAATTTAGCAGAAAGATTATACTAAGTGGTATTAGCAAAGCCATTAAGTTCAATCAATATATGGTACAGTTTAGATGCGTTTCCGCTCAATTTCGCTATTAATTCGAAATAAATCGGAATTTTTAAAGGAAACGGTGTTCTTGAAATAATGATTTTTTTTTTAAGTTGCAAAAAAACGCAGAGTCTGACAAAGTTTAAAAGATTAGCAGGTATTAATTAATGTTTTCTGATTGCTCTTTTAACTATCACTTTCTATCAATTTTATTGTAGGCCTATTTATACAATAGTTACACTTTTTTTTTATCAAATTGAAACTTTTATTTTTTTTTCCATGACGCCAATATTTTTTCAGCTTTTTTAATATAAAATTATATTATACTAACATTTAGATATTTTTTGCATATTAAATATTATTAAAAACTTTTTACATTTAAAAACAAAAAAATAAAAAGTAAAAAAAAAATTATTTTATATATTTACAAAAATAAAGCAAATCAAATATATTAGCTAGGTTGATACTCGCTAAAGATCTCATCAGAACCCGAAGGTGTCACTATTCCAGAACCAGTTCTATAACTGGTTCTAAAGCAACCTGTTCTTGTTCGGAGGT
>JAEKOY010000398.1:0-25000 GCA_021234595.1 Delia radicum
CAAATGTCGAAAGTTTTTGAAATAGCTCATATGTAAAACATGGACTGAAACGGTTAAATGGCTTTATTAAAAACTACACAAACCTTTATGGATTTTTCTTTAGCAGCATCAGCAAAACCGGTTTCCAAAATTTTATTGTATTCATCGACTTCAGTTTTGAATTCTTCAGCGGTAATGGCTTTTTCCTGAATCAATTTATCGGCATATAATTGCATTACCGGTTTATGTTTTTGAATATTTTTATACATTAGCGGTTGCGTAAACATGGGCTCATCTGTTTCATTGTGACCATTGCGGCGATAGCCTACCAAATCGATAACAACATCTTGGCGAATATCATGTCTCCATTCAGCAGCAATTTTACTCAAAAATACAACAGCTTCAGGATCATCGGCATTAACATGGAATATGGGAGCATTTACGACACGAGCAACATCGGTGCAAAAGGGCGACGAACGATGGTAACGAGGATCAGTTGTAAAACCAATTTGATTATTGATAACTATGTGAATGGTACCATGATTGGTATATGAGGGTAAATCACTCAAATGCATACTTTCATAAACTATGCCCTGTCCCGAATAGGCTGCATCACCGTGTATGAGAATCGATAGAACTTTTCTACCTTCTGAATCTCCGCGATAGAATTGTTCGGCTCTTGTTTTACCCTGTACAACAGGATCGACACATTCCAAATGCGAAGGATTTGCTACCAAGGCAATGCGTACATTTTTATTTGTAACACGATTTAAACGTTCGGTATAAGTGCCCAAATGATATTTAACATCTCCAGAACCCTTGAAATGGAATAACACATAGAACACGGTGAATAATTATTAACAATAGGTCTGTTCGTTTACTCGAAAATCTGACTAATTTTAGTGTAATTGGAAAGTTTTCTCAACTTTGTGTATTCAAAACTTCCAGCTGCGGTAGAAGTAGTTGGTAACATTGATAAATATTGATTTCATAACGTTATGTTTGGTTAATCATATTATAGTTAGATTAATATATGTATAATAAAATCTCACCTGATCAGCAGCTGATAGTGCTCTAAATTGTGAAAATATATTTTGTAAGGGCTTACGGCAAACATTTGCCAATGTATTTAAACGACCACGATGAGCCAAACCCAAAACAAAAGATTCGCAACCATGTGCCGATGAAACATCGATAATTTCTTTAAGGCAGGGTATTAAAACTTCACAGCCCTCCAGACCAAAACGCTTTTCAGAACCATATTTTTTAGCCAAAAAATTTTCAAAACTAAAAGAGAAAGAAAGGAACGATTTTTGTTTGTCAATTAAACCGGATTTTATATCTTTCATACCATGTGGCTCTTATTAGACGTTGCATTATTAATTTCTTTCTCTCTTTACTTATATCCATCGCACCAGGCAGTTCAATTTTTCTTCGAATCCATTCACGTTTTGCAGGATCGAATATATACATATATTCTAGGCCCATGGTACTACAGTATATTTTCTCTAATCTTGTTATTATTTCCCTTTAATTATAGACCTTTTACTAAATGTTCCGTATTTAACTAATCAAAATTGTCTTACCGGAAACTTAACTCCTTTTCTTCACCTTGGATACATGTTGTTTCAGGCAATTTAAATTTGTCATCTAAATGTGTTGACTCTGAAATTCGTTAATGGGAATTAAATCATACACTCAGAAAAGATCTACAGAAAAATAATTTTTAATGTTTTTGATAGTTGATTTTTTAAACAACCTTCCAAAATTAACGCATTTTGGTAACAGTTATTTTATGCAGTTGTTCCGACTTTTTAATAAAGTGTATGTGTATAAAAAGACACAAAAACAGAAAACCAACATGGCGTTGTAACAAGCGGCTTGCTGGTTTATAAAGGGTGTTTTTTTATACAGGTATAGAATTTTAAGTTGACAACAATTTTTTAACTGGCGGCCATTTTGTCAGCTGTCAAGTGATTTATGTTTAGTTTGGTTTGGCATTTCAGCATGAATAGACCGACGCCTGAGCAACGTTTCCAAATTATGCAATTTATTTTAAAAATCATGGTTCTGTTCAAAATACGTATTGCGCACTACGTCCATTTTACTGATTTTTTTGTTCATCAATTGAACAGCCATGATGTGCAGTAGCTGTGGTTTTAACAAGACGGCGTAACATGTCACACTGCTCATGCCACAATTGATTTATTGAAGAAAACGTTTGGTAGCCGCATAGTTCCACGTTTTAGACCCGTGAACTAGCCTCCAAGATCGTGCGATTTAAAGCCGCTGGACTATTTTCTTTGGGGATATGTGAAGTCGCTGGTCTACGCCGATAAGTCCAAAACAATTGACCTCGTTATTGACAATATACACCCCACAAATGTTGGAAAAAGTCATCGAAAATTGGAGCTCCAGATTAGACTACGTCCGAGCCAGCCGTGGCGGTCATATGCCAGAAGTCATGTTTAAATTATAATTCCAGAAAATTATCTTTCGAATAAAGTAAATGTCATGTCCATATAAAAAATCATCTTTGTTTTATTCTATTTCAAAGTTATATACCTCTATACAAAACACCCTTTACATTTTTTATCTTCTACATTTAGTGTATGAGATATGCAAATAAAATGAAAACGCTGTAAATTTTATGAAATAAAAAAAAAAGAAAATGTTATGGTAAGATTTGAAATAGAAAATAAATTTATTTGCTTGATTATTATTAATTATTAAACGTTGTATTTCTTTCCCAAAGTTTGAAAAGGCCTAATTGTTTAATTCAATTTTGAAAAATGAATGAAATTTTACTCAAGTTTCATTCCGAAAAATGCATTTGGGTGAAATGACCAATAACGTGACTATAGTAATGAAAACATGGCAATTAGTGCCAAAGGATTCAGTCCCTTGACTTCCACAAAGCGGACATAACACTGAAGGCGTTTTATCTGTGCCGACTTTGTATAGAAAAAATGAACTTATTTTAAAATTTATTTTTGTTGTACCTTTTTGAAGGGTTTTTGAGCAGGTGCTAATTACACATTGTTTTGGGTAAGTTCAGCGACCGGTTCCGGACTGACTATTTAGCAACCTGTACATAATATGACACACGGTGAATAAAAACTAACAGGTTACTTGATAATTACTTTTCGCATGCCCGGCGACATGTACCGCTTACGCCAGTGCAGTGGTACGTCACGAAACTATTCCATTTAAACTACCCCTGTAACAGAACACATTGCGCTTAATATGTGACTAATTTTCCATCAAACATTTCTCTCCAGTTCTACGATACGAACACCTACACCAGTCACGTGATTATAATATTCCTACTGGTCGTGTTGCATATCACATACATCCTTAAATTATCCTACTTTAACACTACCTACTTCTAACTTGTCCCGTAGCTTATTCATTTCAGTCAGTACGATGATAGGTTACCTTCATCAAGTTATTCGCTTCTCCACAAGGTGCTCACCTCCTATGATAAGCCATTGTTAAAAATACCGGTCACTTTCATATACAAAAACTTCTAGTCACGTGACAATACCAGTGACTGATCCGTTTCCCGCAGGTTAGTGTCTCAAAATTCAAAAACAATAGCTTTGTTCCACGTATGTTACCACTGGAACACATATATACCATAATGCATTTCTAATGTCAAAATTGTGCGTAAGTTGTTATTTCGGGTAAATTGGTTTTCCACGGTAGCGGTGTAGATCAGACTTTATATTATAAATTTTTCTTACCTCTAAAGAATTTTGAATTATGCAGTAAAACTTTTTCATTTGCATTTAATTGCATACCGGATTTTGTAATTAATTTTGGATGTGTAGTAATGCCCAATGGATCTAAGTTAGCAGCTAAAAAGCCACGTGTCTGATAACTTCGTATAACATTATGAACTTGGATGTGATCTTCTATTAATTGATCATTTGTTGCATTACTAACACCAGCCCCACCACCACCACTACAAAATTTGGACAATGCCATTGAATGACGTTGCGGATGAGATTCAGCAGGTACGGGTTCATAAGAGCCAGTACTAAAGAAGGAATCCCAAGACTAGAATATAAGAATATTAAAATATTTATTAGCCACATTTTAAAAGATTACTTACAGTGTGCACACAGGTTGGATCTCGTCGCCACGCGTTATACATGTCCTCCACATAAGTGGCACTAGAACCACCACCAACTGTTGTTTGCAACTCTTTGCCATTACTACTTTTATTCGCATTTTTCTCTAGTGATTTTGCAAATTGTCTTCGATTCAATAAACATAATTTGTGATTTAAATCCTTTGTAATATAAAATGTTTCAATAAATTTTTATTTTTTACCAAATTATACTGAGCTTTTTCCCGTATGTTACTTTGAAAAGCACCAAAAAGTAAAACTATAGAAATGTGCGCCCCGGTAGGCTAGTTGGTAGCGTGCTGGCTTATTAGTGCGGGGGTCGTGGGTTCGATTCATACCGGAGGCACGGGTCTGTTTTCGCTACAACGCGCCAAAGGCCATAGTAGCTAGTGCTCGGATAGGGTAATAGTATATAATTTGTAATTATATAATTATTAATTAATAAAAAAAAAAAAAAAAAAAAAAAAAAAACTACAGAAAAACAGCACCTCGATTCTGTAACTCCCGCATCGAAAAAAGTTTTGCACAAAACATGTAAAATACCACCTTGCTCTGCTTTTCATAGGGTGAGTCATAGACAATTAAATATAAATTCAATAAAAAAAGCGAATCAAACGCAGCATTCACGTTATTTCTCTTTTTAATTACGTATTCTACAAAAATACATTCGTACACAGTTTTAAAAGTTACAAGGTCTGAAAGATTTAGTACCAATAATGTAGTCAAATTTATCATCTCTTAAATCACCCTGTAGAAAGCAGGTTGACCATGCATTTCTCGATGCGAAAACTTCTCGCATTAGATACAGAAACGAGGCTTTATCGCGAGTACTAGGGTATTCAATCGGTTAACCGCTACTCAAGTAATCGATGAAGTTTAATCAAACAATTGTTCGATTAAATTTAAATGGCCTCTTTCGAGTAACGAATAACTCGAACAATATTGGTCGATTAATCGAGTAAATTAAAATATGTTCTATTTCAGTTTATATTTTATAAAAAAAATTAAATTTATTTCGTATATTTTAATATATATATATATTTTATTATAAATCAATGTATTATTCACCGTTTTAATTCACAAAATATATTTGTTTAGTAGGGTTATAACTTTTTTAAATGGCAGCATGATTTGGGCAATACTGTATTGATAAACAAAAAATTAGCCCAAAGGAAATACCTTACAAACAAAAAATTATTTTGTTTGCTCATTTTGGAGAAAAAACGTTCCGCATCAAGCCCAATGCCTAAAATATCACATTTTTAGCAATTTAACAAAAAACAAATGATCTTGAACTTGAATAATCTTGCTCACATCATAATTTATGATAAAAGATCGAAAAATAAACTTTTGGTTTTAATTTATTAAAACTTAAAAGTAAAATATTTATAAAGATATTTAGAAAAATATCCTTGGACAATTACAGACATTATTATACTCAAATGAAATATTGTGTTTTCAATTTGTGCATGGTTAAAGTGAACCTAATTCATCAAACGGTTAAAAATCATTCGAGGTCATGCATGTCCATATACCATCATATATGATTCATATATGCTCATAAGAGTTCATATGTGATCATAAAAGTAAATGTTGCCTCAATTTTCGTTATTGTACACATATGACCATATATGAAAATGTATGGACATGTATGAAATCTATATGTAAATATTACCTGAATTTTCAATAATGCACATACATGAACATATATGGTCCTTCATATGAACATATATGAATCATTTATGAATACATATGAATCCTGCATGGATGCATGTGGAAATGCATGGATCATGTGCGCTCATGTATGGATCCATATATGTAAATTTTTAATAGGGCATCATCTTTAGCTGATACAGCTCGGATTGAACGTTTCACTTTTTTATTTTACTCGGATCTAAATTCAATTTGATCACATAAATTAAATATTATTTATTTTCCAAAAAAATTGAACTCGAACAAAAATCTGTCTTCAAAACTTCAAGGGATTTAATGCGGAAGCTATTTTTACGACCGTAAAGAAGTAAGTAATATAATATTTATATTTTTCCAAAGTCATGCACTACAGTGCCATTTAATTTTTTATAATTGCAAAAAATTCCAAGTTATATCCCTAGTTTTCTTAAATTCGAAAAACGAAAAATTGTTTTAAAGTCAATCAGCACATTTAAATACCGTTTTAGATCCGCGATTAAAAAAAAATATATGGAGCTTTATGGATTGATATCAGTTTCTATGTGACGCTATATGTATTCTTATTAAATTCCATCGGAAATATGTATCTTTTTGTATGGGTTTAGTTAGATCTAATCTGATGCAATTAGATAAATGTCCAGTACAACTTTATGAGAATTCTGGCCCGATAGAATTGTGTTAGATTGTATCAGTTTTGTATGTAATTGTATCAATTTCTATCTAAACTGATACAAATAGATATATTTATATAAAAACCAGATATTATTGTTTACGACCTGATATACAATTGTATATGATTTTATGTAAAATGATGCATCGAAGTATAATTAGATGCAAGTTTTAGTGTGGTAAAATTGCACTAACCCAGCAGAAAATAGCGCTTACGCAGAAGCGCTTCCGGAAGGCATTCATTAATTACAAAGCGCTTACAAAGCATATAAAGAAGGCATGATTTTTGTTCGCGATGTCCCACTTGGTATGTCTCTTTTAAGCATCAGAAAAGCACTTCTTTCATATGCTCTTAGAAGCAATAAATTCATGCCTTCTTAGGCGATAAGAAGCGCTCTTTTGTATGTTGAAAATATAAATGCTTCATGGTATGCATTCTTTATTGCTTCATTGTATGCATTATTCACTGCTTCAAAGAAGACATTTTTGAATAATGTAATATTTGTTACGTTTTTATTTGTTCGATTGCGTCTATATGAAATTTTCTGTACAATCACTGACCGTGGTATAGATAAACCGATTTCTAATGCCACATGCACTCGCACTACACGTTAGACAGAGCGCTTTAGCCAACTGATCTATCGTCAGGTCGAGTTTTGTTGTGATTAAAACTACTGTTCTATTTTTAGAAACTTACCTCACTCTGATGTCCACTGTTTTCCCATATGTTGTAAGTGATGCCACATCTATGATATATTCTTTGTATATTCGATAGATGGCGGTTTTAAAAAAAGTTACGGCATAAATATTTTTATGTTTTATGGCATAACAGTAAAAGTTAAAAGAAATGCGCATTAAGGCGTCCCGAAAGTGTACAATTTATCGTAATAGTGCTCAAACGGTGAGTATTATCCAATTGATTATAGGAAAATTAAAAAAATCGTGAATTCTTATAGTTCACTACCCTAATTTTCTTTTTAATTTTTCCACAAAATTGCGCTCAAAAGTTTGATAATACTGATCATGTTTTTAAAAAATATTTATTTAATTTCCATAGAGTAATTTTGGTCTACTACATCTTTCTATTTAAAACAAGTAATAAATTAAATTATTTGTTTCAAACTAAATGATGCTGTGTAAATTGATGTTAAGTGGCACCCAGAAAGCCGCTAAACAACCATTTACACGCTTCAATAATAGGTACACAGAATTTTGAAAAATTCGACGTTTTATGGTAAAATTGGGTATCCACGGCAAAGCCTGTATGACACCTGCTTTTTTTGCAGAAACTTTACCAGGGCTTGTCAATCAAAAACTTTATATTTTTTGACATTCCGCTTTGTTTTTCAAACCATTTTATAGAAAAACCCTGGAAAAAACAGGTGTCATAGAGTCTTAACGTGAGTGGAACAAAGCTTATGTGTACAGAAATACTTTTGAACTGGTTTGGATTACCTAGGCAAAATACGGGAATACACCTATTGTTTACTTACTAATTCTGCGGTACTGCGTTTAGTTAGCCATGATGAGCCAAATCGTTTAGCTATAATTCCAGACGAATAAAACCTCAGCATTTTGGTTTACTTGGGTAATGGCTTTAGAAAATAATAATCCACAAAACAATATTTCACGTTAATTTGAAATGTTTTTATGATTTTTACTTTTATAGCTGTTTTTTAGTGAAAAATAATTGATAAGCGATATTTTATGAGTCGTGTTTGTTAACTTTTATAATTTTTTATAATCTTTTTAAAATTTAAAAAAAAAAAATTAAAAAAATCAGGATAAAATTATTCTAGTTTGTGGTAAAATTTTTGAAAGACAGTTTTAATTTAAAAAATCAAAACGTAAAAAAAAAATTAAAAGTTCAATGTGTTGCCATTGATATTTTCTTTATTGTAATAGATTGAACAACACTCGGTACACGCAGAAAAAAGACACGTTTGAAAATGTTTGCATGTAATTATTTATATGTTATATACAGGCAAACATAATTATATTTGCAAGCAAACATGTTATGATAGAAACATGGGGAACGGAAATGTTTTCCAAACAAACGTATATTACCAGCATTCATATTTCCACCAGGGTGTTTTTTTTCAGCGTGTAACTATCAAATGCAATTTAGCGTTGTCTAGGAGATTTAGTTTAGGAGATTTAGGGTATAAACGATTTTTTTTTTTTCAAAGTTAAACGCAAATTGTGAAAATTCAATAGAAGCTACAAAGAAACTCAAATATTTTAAGATTCTTTGAAATATAGAATTTTAAAAAACGTAACACTTTTTCGTACAAAAATGCGTCTAAGATCTGACGAAAATCGAATGTCAGTTATTTAAACAAAAAAAAAAATTTTAATAATGGAAAAACTTTATTTTTAGCAAACATTCTCAGTGCAGAAACCTATCATTATTTTTGGGACTACCGCTAATAGCAACTACTTACTCTTTGCATTACTTTACTACAAATAATAATGATTTCCTAATAACTAGTTAATTTGTCCATTATTTCAATACAAAAATTATTAGACTACCCATTAATCATTATTTTTAATATAAAGTAATGATCAAAACATTTTTTGAAAATCTATTTTTACACTCATTATTTTTTCAACTCTAAGTAAGTACATATATAACTAATTTTATTAGATTTTTTTTTAAGCTGAAAAAAAATGACATTTCGTGTCGTATATAGTGAAAACATCGTATTTTTTAACATTCATATCATATTGCCAACCCTGGAAAGTTGATTATACATTTTGTTTTGTATTTTTATTTTAACATTTCAAAAATAACTACTAGTTGTGCTAACTTATCAGTGCGGGGGTCGTGTGTTTGATTCCCACCAGAGCCACTGGTCTGTTTTCGCTACAACGCGCCGAAGGCCATAGTAGCTAGTGCTCGGTTAGGGTAATAGGATATAATTTGTAAATATATGATTATTAATTAATAAAAAAAAAAAAATAACTACTAGTTATTTTGATTGGTTATAATAAAATATTCAATTTAACAAATATAGGAATTTTTTTCGAAAGAAATAATCGAGGAATTTGAGAAGGAACGAACCAATTATATTTAAAATGCGGCAACAATTTTTAATTTCTGTAACTGCAAAGCGTATTATGAATCCCCGCAATAATTTAAATAATCCCAACGAAACGTCGGATACAATAATGAAATAAATAGTTTTTATTTGCATAAGGAAAATCAGTGACCTTAGAAGCCTGCTTTAGCCACGTTCACACTATATTGCAAAACACGTGTTCTCACAAAACACGTATTTAAGGTCTTAATTCTATTCCAACAGTTCTCTATTCTTTTCCTCTCGTCTTGGCAAAACACATGTTTTGCAATTTAGTGTGAATGCTGATTAGAATACAATTATAAAGAATTAACAACATTCTATTAGTTCTTTGTTTTTATATACATCGAGATTATTTTAATGTTATTTTTAATTAATAACGAGCTTTTAAATAAAGAATATCAAACATATTTACTAGGTTGATACTAGTATTTCGATCTGGCTAAAGATCTCATCAGAACCCGAAGTTCTAGAAATGCTAGAGCCTCCAGAATAGGCAGAACTTTAACAAAAACCCTATTTATTATCAACTTTGATCCATTTTTTTCTTCTTTGCAATCAAACACGTGGCTAGGATCTTTTCCAAACAAGCATCATAACAACATTTATGTTTTTATCTATCAAGTAAAGAATGGCCATCTTATAATCTGGACAAAACTGAACAGACATAACAACGCCCCAGATGTAATTACGAATTTAATTTTTAAATATGTTTTTAGAAATATTTTAGAGACTACATACTCCAAGTCTCAAGATATTCGGTTAAGAAGTGCTGAAAATGTAAAGAGTAAACAAAATATGAAAACGGAAAAAATTTGCATTTTTGCATGCAAGTGGTTAAAGGCACTCTAAAAAAATCACTTTCGCTAAAATTTAAGTATCAAAATTAAATGTTTTTTAGGATTGCGGAGTTTTTTATTAGAATTTGAAGTATGCACTCAGGAAATTAAGAAGTTAGAAATAACTAAACAGTTACAGTTGACTACAAATGTAGTCAAAAAGGCGATGACTGTATTTGTCATGAAAAATACTAACCATGTAGTTGTTTTTAACTATTGATAAAACAACTACAAAGGTAGTAAAAACGGCTATAGAAGCGGTAAAAAACAACTAAACTTAAATTCAAGCATAAACCACAAAAACGAGCAACATAACAATAAATACAATGAATATAAAACGACTACATAAGTTGTAAAAACTACCGTTTACAATGACATTTTCTAATTACCAGCACAGTATAGTGCATATCGTGGTGCCACGTAAAAACGTGCATCGCTTCGTATTTTATAAAAAAAAAAAAATATTTTATTAAAAAGTACGAAAAAATTTAAGCTTTTGTTTTTTAAATATAAACTGAAATAGAACATATTTTGAGTTACTCGATTAATCGAAAAAAAATTGATGGTATTACTTTTCAATAGTTTACAGGAGAAGCAAAAAACGTTTTAAAATTAAAAATATTCCAGATATAAAAACAATTTTTTATATTTAGGAGGGAATTAGTTTTGGAAGTATTTTGCAAATTATGTCAGTTACGTTATTTTGTATTCGTATTTTCTGAAACAAATTTACGTATCATCAATAAAATTTAAAGTGAAACAAATTTTATTTTTCAAATAGAATATTTGTTACACAGAAAAAATGATTGTCAAAAAAATATAAATTAAACATGTTTGATTACAAACTCACTTTTAATTAAAAGATTAATAACACTAGGGCGGATCAATAAGTCCGTGACTTTTTGAATGAAACATTTTCAACATAACCTTCTTCTTTTTTTTTGTTTTCAATTTATAACGAGCTTTCAACCTCCGTATATTTACAAAAATAAAGCAAATCAAACATATTAGCTAGGTTGATACTAGTATTTCGATCTGGCTAAAGATCTCATCAGAACCCGACGGCAGAACTTTAACAAAAAACCTATTAATAATCAATTTTGCTCCATTCTTGTCTTCTTAGTAATCAAGCATGTGGTTAGGGTCTTTTCCCAACAAGCATCATGACGTTACTAAACTTTGAAGACCAAAAATGTTCTTTTTATATAAAAAAACTTTAAAAGCAATGAAATTTTGAAATTTTTAAGTTCATATTAACTTACAACGATAACAATTTAGCACTTTAACTTTAAATTTCTTCATTATTATTTTTTACTGAAAATATTCTACAAAAAAACTATAAATCGACTGTTATTTTAAGCAAATTTTTAAATTGTCATATCAGTTTTGACTTTTTTACTTTTTTGTACTATTTTTAACTTTTTTTTGCCATTTTAAACTTAAGCTTGTAGGACACCTGCTTTTTTGCAGCGCTTCTACCAGGGGTTTTCTATAAAATATTTTAAAAAACAAAATGGAATGTCAAAAAATAAAAAGTTTTTGATAGAAAACTGCAAAAAAAAGGCAGGTGTCATACAGGCTTAAGCCTGGTTATCAGATATGTTCAGTAGAAATTAATATTTCGAGTTACACAATCGGCGAGTGTCACATTAGTACCACTTTTCCTTCATATTTTTCGTCCTTAAATTGTAGTTTTCAAACTAGTTCTCAACTATTTCCAAAGCAGGAGTATGGAACTAGTTTACATCCATATGACATCTCCATGTTAAATTTTACAATTGTTTGTATGGAGAGGCGTTTGAAGTCGTACTAAGTAGATGACTGGTTCAACTAAGCTGGTACAAGACTGGTTCTGTACTAGAATTGTTTGCTATTGGACATTTTAAAAATTAAGATCCCAAATTTAAGGCTAAAATTTCTTATTGCACTGTGTAATAAAAAGGTGCATTCTCCCATTTCCGACATTTATTATTTATACACGCGAAAACGAACTAGTGTAAGAATATCGAAGTCAACTTTGTATTTTTTTTTTTTTACATAAAGTTGATAGAAATTATATAAGTCAAGTGTAAATCACCGTAGTCCAAGTATAAATTACATATATCATTTCTTTTGTATAATTACAAAGTACCCTTTGCTGATGATAAGTACTATTGTACTTTGTTCGTTCTCGAATTTATACAATTTTGTAGCTTAACTAAGTTTTTTTTTTTGTAACCTTCTCAAGTAAAATATTAAAACTATCAAAGCATCAGTTAACCCTCTAACCGGCCTAAGCTTTTTTGGACTGAAATTTATATCACTTGTTCGGCACGAGAAATAAAGAGTATTTTGTTCTAGCGAAATTTTTTTCGTCGCCTATTTTAGGCGATATGGGTCAAAACAGGTTTAGAGGCTATCTCATAAACTAAGCTATTAAATTCAAAAAGTTAAGGCATAAATTATTCTTCTTACAAAGATATAACAACAGTCCAAAAATTAGCCCTTTTGTGCTTTTAGATAAAAAGATATGGCGATTTTCGTTTTTCGAAAAACGCGAAATTGAGCGAAAACGCACCTTAACTTTAATATATATTGACGAAACTTTGAAGATTTGATAGTGATATAATATTTCTGCCAAATTTCATAAAAATCCGTTTACTCGTTTTCAAGTTAAGATGATGTCCTTTATAGGTATCCTTTTACAATCCTGTATGTCCTTGGACCAAGCTTAGAGCATTTTCCAAAAGTTTAAGCTTCAATCTTCCTTTGTGTGGAATATGAATGGTTTTATGTTAACAGAAATGTGTTTTAAGGACTTTTCAAAATTGTGGTTATTTCAAAATATTTATTTTTTGAAATTACCGAAAACTTTAACTATAACGCTTTCTCGCTTCCAAACCGTGACATGTACACAAAACATTACTTCGCAAAATATGTGGCTAACTTCGTTCTCTATCGATATAGCTTACATTTTTATAATAAAACACTTTGTTGACGAACTTATGGCCAATTGAAAATACCCCGTCTAGAGACGGGCTTGCCGGTTAGAGGGTTAAACAAGATATCAAATGAGTTACTTGACAGATATACAAAAGAAAACTATAAAATTGACCGTGAACTTCTTACCAAAAGTAAAATGGTAAAACGTAAAGCAAAATAGGTGCTGTTTTTTCCATTCGTAATACGTTCCATAATAAAAACTAAACATTCCGTAGTAAATAAAAAGCCGTTTTTTAGTGTTTTTTTTTGTTTATAAGTAGCTACTTAGTACATACATACATTTTTATTTGTATTAATATACTGTGCAATTAGAATTAATCAATATATATATATTTTATTTTTGTTTTGTTAATTTTAAGTTTTATAAAAAAAATATTTTTGATTGGTGCAAGTTTTATGTTAAGGTCCACCAAAAAGTGTGTTTTTTTGGTTGTGTCAATATTTTTATAATTAATTTTTATAATTTAATGTATAATTTTGTAGTTTTGAATGCAGCAACTTATTAAAAGCTTTTATTTTAAAGCCTATTGCATTTTACAAAAAAAAAAATAAATAAAATAGTAGTTGTAATAAAAATGTCGTCTCTCGCTTTTTCAAATTTTCGTTTTATGTTTGGTTTGCTTTTGTAAAGAATTCGAAATAAGCCCAAAATGTTTATTATAATATTTAAATGTAAATAAATGTTAATTTACATTAGTTTCACCCCAATAAATAATATCAATTATCACTCGATTTTTAAATGATTAAAATTTTTTTAACATTAAAATATTTTTTGTTTAAAAATGATATTTTATGATTTTTTTTAAAAAAAAAGAATATTTTAGAAATAAAAAATAAAAAAATAAATGCGTTCAGTTTTGATACGAAAACACAGTTTTAATAAATTATTCTTTTAAATTATGTTGCATAAGAAATACAATTTGAAATAAAACACACAAAAAATTAGGTTTTCAAAGAAGAGGCACAATATTTTTTATTTAAAAAAAGAAGAAAACAAGAAAAAAAAATAATAATACTTGAACAAAACTAAACTAAAAGAAAGAAGTGTTAATAGTTTTTTTTTTTTCTTTTAATACATATTTTAAATTAAAATGATGAAGACAATAAAAAATACATTTTAATAAATCCCTGATAATTATTTTTAACATGCTTTTTACCGTTCTTACAATAAAAATGAGTTTTTTTTAATGAAAAAAAAAAAAATAAAATTATATATATTTAAATTTTTAATATTTTTTTTTTTTATTTTTTAATAATTAAATAATAATTAAAATAAATAGTAACTAAAAATAAAAGTTTTTCTTTTATGCATTTCTTTAAGATTTAAAAAAAAAAATAAACTTTTGGATTCGGTTTTCAAGAGTTATATTTAAGCTTTTCGTTAATTTTTGTTGGTTTTTTTTTCTTGGCTTTACGATTAGTTTTAATTTTTCGTCAAAACAACTAAAGAGTTTTTGTTTTAACTACATTTGTTTTGAGTTTAACAATTATCTAAACTAAATAATATGTTTTTATTTTTAAATTTTTACTTTTACTATTTAGTAGTTTACGATTGGTATTTTTCTGTATGTTTGAATTCACTTTAAACACAAAAATCAAACATAATAATTGTCAAAGACAAACAAAACATAATATATAAATATAGATAATATTTAAATTGAAATTAAAATTATCTCTTTTTTTAAATATTGTTGTAGATCCTTTATAAAAAGAGTGTCACTAGAAATTGTTGAAAATATAAAATAATGTCGTTCAATAGCCAAATGTCTTTTAGACACTGATGGCATCATTTAACAAAGCATTCAATTCACGATTATGTTGAGCCTTGGAACCGGTAGCCGTAGAAGCACCACATGGACGACCAGCATAGCTAAGACAAAAGAAGAAAAAAAATTATGGAAATTATTAAAAATTCGGTTTAAATAAGTTTATATTTATTATATTTAATAACATGTACAAATAATGGGTTATATAAAGTATTAATAAAACATTCATAGATATAAATATTAGTAATAAAATAAGTAATGTAAATTAGATTAAATAAATAAAAAGATAAAATGCATGCAAGTTTTTTAAATTTTAAAATACTATACCAATTTCAATAAAACTACAAGCAAATTTTAAATGAAACTGAAACAAGAAAAGCCATTCTTGCATGTGATGAAAAACGATCGTTTTCAAATCAATCGTTTTTGAAATTTCAATCACGATTATTTCGTATTGACTCATTCCATATAAAATCATCAACAAAATATCCAATTTTCGACCTTTACCCCCTGTAGCGATATATATCAAAGTTTTTATTTTTTTATTTGATGAATTTTAAAAGCATTAAAAAAGATAATTTTATTAATTTATATTTAAAAATTTAATGGTAAAGTAAGACTTCACCTTTAATGGTAAAGTAAGACTTCACCTTATTATATTGTACATAAAAAGCACTCAAAATGAGCGTTTTTATCCGCCAAGAAACATGGAAAGAAATAGCAGTAGGAATATTTGAATAAAATTCTTACAAATTTTCTTACAAATTTTCAAAATTCTTCAAAAATGAAACTAATAATTGAGGAGCATCTTTTCAAAACATGATTATTCCACTTTTTTTGTTTGGTAGCATTGAATTGAAAACTCAGCGAAAATAAAATTTTGCGAAATCTCTATAATTTCACCAGGAAAAAAAATTAAAATGCGTGATTTCATCAAAAGTAGATTATTCCACTTCGAAATGACATTACCCTTTTTAAATATACAATTTTGGAACAAAATATGATTAATCCAGAAGTTTATTAAAAACAAATAGAAAATACTGTGTAATTTTTTTTTAGTTTTATTTATTTAAAGATGAACCTAAGGTTATTTTAATTCAACATAAGATATCCGATACCCAATTAGTTTCAGCAAAAACAAGATTAATCCGCAGTGGTTTGAATCAAAACATGATTATTCCAATCAGAAGCGTCAAAACAAGATTATTCCATTTCAAATCTTGCATTTATTCCAAACATATTACTGCTAAATTTTTGAATCCTGTACAAAGCAATGACTAATCTTGTAGTCTATAATAATGCAAGAAAATTTCGGGTTAAATACATAGGGAGGGGCATACCTAAAAAACTATTTTCTCAATTTGTGCGAAAACACAAAAAGTGGAATAGTCATGTTTTGAAAAGATGCTCCTCAATTTATATATAAAAATCTCTTTAAAGAATTTGAGAATATTTTTCAATTAGAAAAAGTTCACGAACTAAGGGATTTTATATAATTAAAATAAAACTATTTAGAACCTAAAGATAAAACGTTTTTAATATTTTAATATTTCAGTGTAGAGGAAAGAAAATCGTGGGAATGTAAAAGTTTTTCTATGCCTTTTTTGAGTTTTTTTAAAATATTTTTTTTTTTTTAATTTTATAAAACGGTCATTTCACAGAAGACCAACCAAAAATGGAAATTTTTTGACTTTCGGTCTTCCGATTTCAATTGCATTCAAAAGCTCTATGGAACAACTTAAAGATTGACTTTTAGTTTTTTAAATTTCGAAAAATCCACGGTTTAATGCTCGATGTAGTTTTATTGAAAAAATGAGAAATATGCTAAAAGTGTGTAAGTTTGAATATTTGTTAAGTTAATATTCATCGGATCATCACCATTTAAATTGCATTGAAATTTTACACTTGCCTGCTTCTTTTTGCGGAATGATTTTTTTCAGTTTCAAAAAGAAATGCAATTTGTTTTTTAAATGCACTTTTCACAAGTTTGGCCATTCTCGATTTGAAAAAAGATGCATATTTTCAAAATAATATGATTTTTACTATAAAACAACACTTTTGTTTTTTTTTTTTTGGGTCCCGGAGTTTATCTATTATTGAAAAAAGCTTGCAATATGTTTCCATAGAAAAAACAACAGTTTGCAATTTTTTTTTTAAATTTTCAAAATTAAAAAGATTAAATTTAAAAATGTAGTGGTAAGGCCATAGTATAATATAGTACCATTACTCTTTTCCTGTCATTTGAAAAATTTAAGTAGTATTTGTAATTATACGTATATTGGTGCCTATTGGGCCAGATCGCCTGGGCAGCGACAGGCGAGGCTTTTATATCTCCCTCCGGAGAAAGGTCGCGGAAACTCTTGTCTATGACAAGTGGCGAACTAAGGACCGTGACGGGTTACCTCACGGGACACTGTGGCCTTAGGTATCAATTGTACAAGATGGGACGGATACGTGCAGGTTTTGTGAATTGGAACCCAAGACCTCAGAGCATGTTCTCTGCAAATGTCAGAGGCTCTCCGACAGGAGGGTGCGTTATTTAGGTGGTCGTATAGTGATGGCATCGGACGTTTGGAACTGTTTACCTGGTAGGACGTATTCGCTGGCAGAACAAAATACCAACTTCTGGTCGCGGTGCATAGTGCCACTCTAGTCTAATCTAAAATTATACGTACACGTATGGTTCTAAATACCACTACACCTACATGCAATAGTTACACGCTCTCAATTTTTTAACGAGTCGGGTTACTATATTATACTATGGTTAAGACGCAGTTTAAATGTCTATCTTTTAAAAACTATCCCCACTGTCCTATGTTTCACATACGCATGAAAGTGAAATCAATACGACTTTTTGGTGCTTTTACTTTCACATACACATTTTTATTTTCGATTTACTTTCCTGTAGAAAGTAAAACGAAAGCACTTTTTTCCTTACAAAATTTTTTAAAAATCATAAGGTTGGTTGGTTGGTTTAAGTGGCAGCTCACGCTACTCGTGAGCATCAAGTAGAGTCAAAAAGCGACTCCGTTTTGAAGAGACCACACTACCCGTAAGGAACTAGTATCATAAGACTGCTTTATAAGTTAAAATTTAACATTTAAAAACTTCTGTATGGCAAAAAAGTGCTTTTGTTTTACTTTCTACAGGAAAGTAAATCGAAAATAAAAATGGGTATGTGAAAGACAAAGCACCAAAAAGTCGTTTCGATTTCAATTTCATGGGAATGTGAAACACAGGACAGAGGTGATACTTACATAAAACTATATATAATTATATATACATTTTTTTAATCGGAAAATAGCAAAAAACAGAATTTCCTGAAAAATTTTAAATTTTTTACGTATTTATGTTAAATTATGTAAAATTTTCCTGAAAATTTTGAAATTTTCTACCTATTTATGTCAAATTATGCTAAAATTCAACAATAAATCTCAACTTTACTTTTCTTATTTTGATGAAAAATTAGCTTTCCGTATTGAAACCTTAATAAAAATTTATTTAGAAAATACCGGGTATGTTCAAAAAATTATTCCCGATTCCCGGGAGTTGAAAAATGTCGGTAATTTGAAAATCCTACTCATATCATATTTCAGATATCCAGTATCAACTTTGATCTAACTGCCAGTTTTGTCGTTTGGTCTATGGTAAGGGAAAATAAGAAGAAATTTTAACCCGGGACAATGATATTTCTAGTAAAAATAAACAACCATGCTTTCATATTGGTTACGTGATCATCATTTTTTTCAAAATAACAAATTTTTGCCAATTTCTTAAACTTTAAGTTATAGTTGCAAATGGTGAAAAATTATTTTTTGTAGATATTAAGCATTTGCTGAGAAGACAATGTAATGTAATTTTGTTCAGTGAAAAAGTTTTGTTATTAACTCATTTTTGACACAGTGTTCCTTTAACGACCCCTTACTTTTAAACGGCTATATTTTGCTTACTGGAAAAACATGATTAAGTGATTTAAAAAACTAAAAGGTATTTAATATCTTCGCTACAATTATGAATAAAAAAATGAAATGTGAAACATTTTTATCCAGAGTTGCCAAATAAATATTTGCTAGAAATTAGTTCTTCGATTGTATATAATTTTGGAAAATCTAACTACACAGTCTTAAATGTTCCAAAATTTATTCCGTTTTACTTAAAACATAAATAATGGATGGTTTTTTTTATTAAAATACCACTAAGCTTATAAAAATTATATCGTCAGGGTTGCCAAATGTCAATTTTAAAAATTAATTCCAAAGTAAAAGAAAAATAACTTTTCATATACATATTTTTGAATAAAGATTTGTTATCAAAATTTCAAATTTTGAAAATATCTTCAACCGTCTGGATTTATATGCTGTCAAAGTTACAACTTTGGTTGCCAATATTTCCACTAGAGGGTGCTTTAAGGCAAAAAAAAAATACAAAAATTTCTTAATGAAACATTTTTCTATATATCAGAAAAGTGTGGTTTAAAAATGGCCAGCGGATCTAGGACGTGCCATTAATGAGTTAAAAAAAGATTGCAACATAGCGATGAATTTAAATTCAACTTTTTTGTCACTAAAAATATTAAATTTTAAATATGACAAAGACTATAACAATTGTCATGTTTTGTTAGACTTGAAAAATAGATTGATTATATATAAACACTTTATTTTGAATAAAGGCTGTTTTTTATACAGGTATAGAACTTTAAGTTGGCAACACTTTTTTAACTGGCGGCCATTTTGTCAGCTGTCAAGTGATTTATGTTCAGTTTGGCATTTCAACATGAATAGACTGACGCCTGAACAACGCTTCCAAATTGTGCAAATTTATTTTGAAAATCATGGTTCTGTTCGAAATACGTTACATCCAGAAAAAGTGACTCTTTGGTGTACTGGTGGATTCATTGGTCCATACTTCTTTAAAAACGATGCTGGTCAGAACGTTACAGTTAATGGTGACGCTATAGACCCATGATTACTGACTTTTTCGTTCATTAATTGAACAATCATGATTTGCAGGAGCTGTGGCTTCAACAAGACGGCGCAACATGTCACACAGCTCGTGCCATAATTTATTTATTGAAGGAAACGTTTGGTAACCGCTTAGTTTCACGTTTTGGACACGTGAATTGGCCTCCAAGATAGTGTGATTTAACGGACTATTTTCTGTGGGGATATGTGAAGTCCCTAGTCTACGCCGATAAGCCCGAAACGATTGACCACTTGCCAATATACGGCCACAAATGTTAGAAAGTCATCGAAAATTGGACCTCCAGATTAGACTACGTACGAGCCAGCCGTGGCGGTCATATGCCAGAAGTCATATTTAAATTGTAATGCTAGAAAATTATCTTTCGAATAAAGTAAATTTCATGTCAATTTAAAAAAATCATCTTTGTTTTATTCCATTTCAAAGATCTATACCTCTATAAAAAACATCCTTTATATTAAAATATTAATTTGTTTTAAGTTTTCTTATAAAGTCTTGTTATTAACGTAATGAAATATGCCATAGGAATATGTTAAATAGTTATGAAATATTTACATGATTACAAATAGCGTTATAGATTTGTCTCTATTGTAGTAAAATTTTTAAAATAATAATAGGTAAGTAAGTGAATTTGAAATACGATAAAACAAGCTGATGTCAGGTTTGTACTCAGCTATTAAAAAAAACTAAGTAAGAAATTTTTTAGAAATTCTTTTTAACAAAACTTTCTAAATATGTACCCAGCAAAAACACGGCAATGACTACCTATTATTTTAATACTTTGTAATGAGTACTTATAACCTTCTGCATTACTTTAAGGTAATAAAATAATGGGTTACCAATAAGAAACTTAAACAAAAAACAATTGATGAACGATAATAGGTTATTCATCTTATTACTTCCAGGCAAAATATAATGATACAACATTTTCTGGAAATCTATTTTTAGACTCATTATAATTCGTCTTTTTGTAAGCTAAAGTGTAAGGTGTTAGTTTTGGTATATATTTAACTAATTTACATTGGAGAAACATTCATTTATGTTTTAAACTATGTACTGTTATATGCCTCGGTAACTTAGGGTATATAGCAGCCGCCTGTTAATCTGACTACCCGGGATCGATTCCCGGCTCGACCATGTATTCAAAAAATGAATAGTATTTTTTTTTTTAATTCGTAATATTTTTTCAAAATCTATTTTTAGACCCATTATTTTTTTTCCTTCCTGTAATGGCTTATTGTTCATACCCTTGTATGTATATAGGTAAGCCATTATAACTGATATTTACGTAAGGCTACCAGTAATGCATAACCCATTTCTTTTGGGACATTTCATAAAAAAACGTTTAAATTACGAGGGCGGATCAATAAGTCCTTGACTTTTCGAACTTCCCTCGCAGTTATATGAAATGCAACACTGCTCCCATCAAGTACCACCTGTTAATAGACTACTGTTAAATTTTGAGCCAGTTCAGTTCTTTACTTTGTGTTTAACAACTGTTTAAAACATACAACCTCGTGGATTTTTTTAAAAATGGAAAAAAGTGAATTTCGAGTGCTCATTAAACACAATTTTTTGCAAAAAAAAAACCGTCAATCAAACCAAGGAAAAGCTTGATAAATACTATGGGGACTCGGCACCATCGATTTCAATGGTAAAAAAAGTGGTTTACTAACTTTCGTTGTGGTCGCACAAGTACAAATGATGCTGAACATTCTGTACGACCCGAAAATGTCGAAAAAATCCACGATATTTTGTTGGCCGATCGAAGAGTAAAAGTGCGTGAGATTGTTGATGCCATAGGCATTTCATATGGCAGTGTGGTTTCGAATTTAAATGATCAGTTGGATTTAAGAAAGCTGTCTGCAAGATGGGTGCCGCGTTTGATCTCAATTGACCATAAACGTAATCGTGTGACAACTTCAAAGGATTGTTTGGAGTTGTTTAACCGCAATTCGAATGAGTTTTTGCGGCGTTTTGTATTTGTGGATGAAACATGGATCCATTGCAACACTCCGGAGACCATGCATCAGTCAAAACAATGGGTTTCTCCGGATGAACCGGCTCCGAAGAAGGCCAAGGTAAGTTTGTCGGCCAATGAGGTGATGGCAACAGTTTATTGGGATGCACGCGGGATAATCCACACCGATTACCTTCAAAAGGGAAAAACCATAAACGGTGAATATTTTCACAACTTATTGGACCGATTTAACGAGGATTTAAAAAAAAACTACCCCATATGGCCAAGAAAAAAGTTTTTTTCATCAAGATAATGCACGGGTGCACACGTGTGCAGTCTCAATGGCAAAATTCCATGAATTGGGCTACGAATTGGTACCTCATCCACCATATGAAAGCTGAAAGGAGATTATGTTGAAAAATATTTTTTTTTTTTTGCAAAAAAAATGTGTTTCATTCAAAAAGGCACGGACTTATGGATCCGCCCTCGTATAATATAAAGGGTAATACGTCCAAACCTTCGAGTTTAGAGTACTATACTCATTATTAGTTAAGGTGTGTTTTTGCTGTGTGTCTATTAAATTTGTTTTCAGAACAGAACTGAACTAATGCTTTCAAAGTTCGCAATGAGCGTATACGACATGGAAGGTATCTTAACTTTGCACTCAGATTATTATGAAATTCGTCTATGTTGTAGAGAGAAAACAATTTAAGGCAGAATTATTTTTGCTTAAATGCCATATCAAAAGTTGAAAATCATTTTTTGGAGGCCATATTGGCTTATACTGGTTAGCTGCTGTTCAGTCTGGCAAATTCGAACAGACGAGAAACAAAAATATTTAAAAAAATTTCTGGATTTAATTGGTTATAATGCAAATATCATGATTGCCGCAAACATGGTTTGATGATGATAAATGTATTGTGAGATTGCATTCTTAACAATATTTTTATGCGTGCTTTATGCTATAATAGCTTATATAGCTGACAGACTACTTCACAAAGCTTATTATTCAGCGCAAAGGCAATTTGATCACTTAAATTATTTTAAACCTAAGTTTATTAAAATGTGCGAATTATTAAATAAATATTCTATTTAACAACATGCATGTCTTTTCAATCTAGCTTCAACAGAATGTTGGGGAATACTGTAGGGATCATACTATGATAATTCTTAAAAATTTCCAGAACCATAATATGATCTATTTGTAACCATAATATGGTATTCTAATTATCATATTATGATACAGAAACAGATAAGAGTAAGGTTGTCACAACCATAGTAACATGGCTGTCGTTAAATTGACACACATCCCTTAAATGAAGTTAATAACACAACTCTTATTCGTCAGCGCAAAGACAATTTGACTACTTAAGTTATTTTAAAATAAGTTTATTTAAATGTGTAAATAAATATAAGTTTATACTATTTAAAAAAAAAAAACATTCATAACTTTTTAATCCAGCTTCAACAGCATAATGTAGGAATCATACTATGATAATTTATAAGTTTTTTCGTAACCATAATATGATAATATTGAGATCAATTGGGATCCATAATATGGTAATCTAATTATCATAATAGGATTAAGAAAACGATAAGAGTTTGGGTGTCACAACCATAGTAACCTGGTTGTCGCAATCATAAATCCAAAAATTAATGATGTTTTTCGAATATGGTTGCCCCAACCATATTTTTTCTGTACGTGTGTACACAATATTTTATTTGCTTCGGTGTACCCATAGCTATTAACCCCACTGAAGTAAAAAAAAACGTAGCAAAACCTTGAACTAAAAATCTTCAACGAGTTCGCCAACTCTAAATCATTAATTAATTTATTTCGAGAAAATAAAATTAAATTGGTTTAACAAAAAACATTATAAATCATTACATAAAAGAAAAAAATCTGCACCGCTTTATAAATACATATATTTTTTTTAAATTGCAGTTACGGCCTTTTGATTTCAGTGAATAAAATCTTCTCTATCCCCTTTGAAAAAAAAAAGAAAAAAGTTATAGCCCTTGTTAACTTTTTATAACCATGGGCGTAGTGCAGGTAAAATATGGAGAAGAGGGTTCAAGTATTTGTCTTTTTTTTTGGGGGTACTCCATACTTAAAGGTAAGTACTCATTTTAAAATAAAACTCCGGTGCTAAAACTATAAAAAAACATATTGAAATAGTTAGCAGCTAGATTAAAAATATGTTTTTCAAATTTGAATATTCAATAAAAGTGAACATTTTAAGACTTTTAATAAAAAATTTTATTAATTGTAAATTTTAAACCGTCAAAAGCATGGATTTTTTAAAATAAAAATTTCGACTAGCATCGAGGTTTGAAAAGTAACCAAACTTACCAGCACTATATGTTAGGTTTTATATATTAGACACCTATAATTTAATTGATTTCAATAAAAATCTCAAAGCTTTCCTGAAGATTATTTTTTTTTGTTGTTGTAAATTTTAAACTTAAAGATAGATGCATTTCGAACCTGCCGTTGCACAGTGGAGTGAATCAAAAAAAAAGTGGTAATAAATATAGAACTTCTTAACTACTGGACCGATTAAGATCAAATGTGTAATCGTTAAGGAGGAGTATAGCTTTCAGAAAATTAGTTTCAAAGTCACCCTGTGTTAACACAGGGTGAGCACTAAGGTGCCAAAGTAGACCACCTCGAGTACAAAAAACTTTTAAAATGCTGTAACTTCTACAATTATGAACCGATTTCGATGATTTTAAACTTTTTTGAATCCGCTTGATGAGGTTAATAAAAAACATGCTTACGGTAATATGTTACCTCTTAAAGTCTAAAAGTTGTGTGATGTTGAACATTAAAATTTAAATTTTTTGACAATTTTTTTTTTTGGGTTTTAAGTTAATAACTCCTTTATAATAAGTGGTAAGACATTAAAAAAAATGTT
>JAEKOY010000399.1:0-25000 GCA_021234595.1 Delia radicum
GAGCAATGGCAACTGGCTATGGTTGATATTAATCCTAGCAATGTGTTGATGAGAAAACTAATAAATATTTCGGATTTAACGATATGTTTGGATAAACGTAATGATGCTGGACAGATTGATGTTTGCCAAGAACCGGTGATGTATCGGTGAGTTTATTTTGTGAGTTTATTAGAGTTGTGTCGTTCATGAACGAACTAGTTCAATTGAACGACTCACTCGATTGAACGATATGAATCGTTCACCAATATTCGATCTTCTCGTTCAATCGTACATTTCGTTCTTTTTATTCACAGAACAATTGCATCTCTATTCAATTAAAACTGCTTGTAAGAGCAATTATTAAAAAATAGTAGTAAAAAAATAGTAGTAATATTGTTTCAAATTAAGAAAAGCTATTATAGTCATACAAATAAAATGTTTTTTACACAAAATAAATTAATTTTTGTTAGAAAAGTTGCAATTTTATAACACTTTTTGTCTATGTACAGTAACATTTGTGAAAAAAAACTCGTAAAACATGAATAGTGTGTAATAATTTTCAAACGAACGACACAGATCACAACACGCAGTTCAGTCACAAGTCAAAGGAAAAAAGAACGATTGAACGATTTGAACGAACTAGTTCACTGACTCGAATTGAACGATACTGACCGAGTCACAAAAATGAACGATTAATCCCACTTCTACAGTTTATGTGAATGGATGGATGTGTGTAGTACAAAATACACTGTATCAAAGACATGAACCAAAAAAAATTACTATACGCATAGCTGCCAGACTTAACGATTTATCGTATTTTTTTTTGACGATTTTTGGTTCCAAAATTATGGTTCATTAATTTGGAGTGATTTTTGTATTATAAAAATTTTAGACTTGTCTAGAAAATTTATTATTGTTGAACTTACAGGTCAGCGCTGCTGATGGGTTCCCCGCGTTTTTATTTATTTTTTAAATCCACATTTATTTAATAATATGATGACTTAATAAAGGGTGTTTTTATAAAGGTATAGAACTTTAAGTTGGCTACACTTTTTTAACTGGCGGCCACTTTTTCAGTTGTCAGGTGATTTATGTTTAGTTTGGTTTGATATTTCAACATGAATAGACTCACGCCTGAACAACGCTTCCAAATTGTGCAAATTTATTTTGAAAATCATGGGTCTGTTCGAAATACGTATCGCGCACTACATCCATTTTACGGGCAACATAATCGTTCATCAGAGCAATTAATTCGATTAACTATGGAACGTTTTCGCACCACGTTTATTCTAAATGATAATATGCATCCACAGAGACGTCGTACAGTCAGAAGAAGTCATTGCTTCTGTAGAGCGTAGCGTAGAGGAAGACCCCAATCAGTCTATCCGTCAATGGTGACCGCTTTAGGGCTATGATTACTGACTTTTTCGTTCATCAATTGAACAACCATGATGTGCAGGAGCTGTGGTTTCAACAAGACGGCGCAACACGTCATACAGCTCTTGCCACAATTGATTTATTGAAGGAAACGTTTGGTAACCGCATAGTTTCACGTTACGGACCCGTGAATTGGCCTCCAACATCGTGCGACTTAAAGCCGTTGTACTATTTTCTGTGGGAATATGTAAAGTCGCTAGTCTACGCCGATAAGCCCGAAACGATTGACCACTTGGAAGACAACTTTCACCACGTTATTACTAATATACGGCCACAAATGTTGGGAAAAGTCATCGAAAATTGGACCTCCAGATTAGACTACGTCCGAGCCGGCCGTGGCGGTCATATGAAGATTATCTTTTGAATAAAATAAATTTAATGTCAATTTCATCTTTGTTTTATTCCATTTCCAAGCTATATACCTCAATATAAAACACCCTTTACTATCGCTGTGCGAAGGCTTTTGGCTTGTCTGTAAGATTAAAAAATGACGAAAAATTGGATATGCGGTAAAGGACACATAATAAATAAGAATGAGTTCCTCTTTAGCTGTCCAATTTTACGTTTAAGGTTTCAAATTTGGTGTCAAAAACAACATAAATTTTAGTTTTTATTCAAGCTTTTCTAAGAAACAATATACAAATTAGGTATTAAATAAAGGATATTTGGATAACCCCTTTCCATTGTGTTACAAAAAATAGTAAAAAGTTTTAAAAGATAAAAGTTTCGTTCAACATTTTTTAAACCCCAAATAGGAAATTCGAAATTCAAATAAAATCGTGTATTCTAAATTTCACAGAAATATGGATAAACCACCCAACAGAGATCTCTTGTTATGCTTTTTTTTTTTTTTTTTTTTTTTTAAAGAGAAGCAACATTAAGGAAATTCTTCCTATTTATTAATGTGTTGCTCTTTTTGGAAATTGGATAGTGGAGA
Source organism: Delia radicum (assembly GCA_021234595.1). NCBI lineage: Eukaryota > Metazoa > Arthropoda > Insecta > Diptera > Anthomyiidae > Delia > Delia radicum. The sequence goes on from JAEKOY010000399.1 coordinate 2,354, forward strand.
GATGAAAGGTGGGGAAAGATGAAGGGCTTCAAACATGGCAACACTGTAATTGCGCGAGATGATAAGTCTTAGAACAGTTGTTGCTCGCCACCTGATGGAGAGTTGGCGAACTTATTGAAGCTTTTTTGGTTCATAGCCCTGATTTATTATTTTACTTCGGTAGGGTTAAGTGCTATGGGAACACCAAAGGTGGGAGCTGTGATATATATGAGGGATAGAAAACTCATACATATTATTTTTCTAAATTGATGTTGCCGTCACCGGGAATCGAACCCGGGACCATCTGTGTAACAGTCCAACGCGCTAACCATTACAACACAGCGCCCACAGCGTACAAAAAGATTATTAAAATTAATTAAATTATGTATTTTTTTTTGACGATTTAATTTGACTATGAAATGACACCTAAATCATTGTCGTTTCAACAACGTAAATGTAACAATATTTATTGCTTCGGTTTCATATGACATTTATAACTCATGAGATGAATAAATTATATGAGTTCCATCCTCGAAACGATAATGCCGTAAAAAGATACATAATTGATATGCCTGGGTATCAAGTTTTACACACATAAAACTTAATTACAAGTTTGATATAATTTTTATTAAAAATATTGTCCTAACAAATAATCTATAGAGTTTTTGTTTTCAAATTTATTAATTGACCACTTTCAGGAATGTGTTGATAGATCTATTTCGTGAATTTTCTAGGTTCCTATCATCCGAACACGTTTTGGCAGAAGTGACAATAGAAGTGACATATAACCAAGTTTTCTCACTAAATGAGAACTAATATATGAGCACGAAGTTAAAGATTATCACCATTGATCAAAAATAAATTGAAAACTTGTTTGTTATGTGCAAGGTCCACCTTTGGTAGATATTCAATACACGTTTTTTGTTTTTCATCCTTTTTATTTCACACTTGTTTTGTTTAAAAACAAAATGTAAAAATAATCTGGCAGCACTGACTTTAAGTCAGAGCTTTAAATACATTCGTTCTTTAAATAAATTTTCATTTGCTGGAATTGAAAGAAAAATATAATTGTAATAGCTTTTCATTAATATAACTTTTATTTTCAGATGTACATTAGAATGCCGTGTACTACGTAAATATAATAGCCAAACAATGGCCAATACAAGTACAACACGTATTGGTATTTTTACACAAAATCTCGATTTGAATATTTCATCAATGCAAATTCCTCTACTAATGCGTCTCATTAAATTTATAACAACAATGGTACCAGACAAATCAAATAACCATCATACATCCTCCAACTTTAAAGATGAATACAATACTTCGGATCTACCAACAAATAGTGGTCAGGCAAAAGAATCATATTTATCTTGGGCTTGGAATTTATTACCAAGTTTTAATATTGTTTCGGATAATAAAGAAGAATGTAATTTAGATGATACATTGGGACATACTAAAGATATTGGTATTTATATTGAGGAATTAAATTTGACATTAAAAAATTCCGAATTCATAAATGATGCCATAATGGGTGGCATTAAGCGTATACGTTATATGCCCATCGTACGTTTTACTCTTGGTGGCTTATACTGGGAGAGGGTGGTGTCAAAAGAAGTCGAATGGTCTAGTACTAAAACCGGAGTCTCGAGTATATTTGTTGAACCTTTGGGTTCATATCGTTCCGAAGATCAAACTCATAGTTATGCTATAATAGATACAGCGCCGGTAAGTGATTTCTTAAATTGCAGTAATTGGAACATTCTTAAAAGTATTTCTTTTATTGCTTTTAGTTTACCAACATACGTTCCTTTATTGATAAATCTTTATTCGATGATCAGTGTATGATTGCTGATAAAGGTTGGGGTGTTACTAATTATGATGATTATATTACACGCATTACCGATGATTATTTGCTATATAGAAGTCCTATATTTGCCTTTGATGTTATAACATATCGTTCACCTAATGTAGACACACAAGAAGTGGGATTAACGGCAACAACAACAACAACAACAGCAGCCACAACATCAACTGAAGGAAAACTATCCGATTTACATAGACAATATCGTGTACTATCGGCTGGCATTACATTCCGTTATAATCAAACATTTCTACAGGTTAAAAATGTTATTCAAAATATTATAGATTCATACTATTCAACAGCATATTCATCAAATATAGAGAAAGCAGATACGGCGGCAAGTACAAGTGCATCAACACAGCAAAAGGCCTTAATACCGCAGGATCCTGTCAATGTTTTAACAAGTGGTGGATTGGGAGGAGTAGAAGGTGGAGGAGGACTAGGAGGAGGGGGAAATGGAAATGAAGGCTATAGTATTACAAATGAAAAACGACAAAATTTATTAGGCAAAAGTAACGCCCAACAGCCAGAGGGTTCTCCAAAATTACATCCACCTTTAGTTGAAGATTATGATGCTTTAATGCAAGGTGTACCATTATGTAAATATAAAATCGAGCTTAAACGTATAAGAATCCAAGTATATGCTAAAACTGAACCAGAACCAACATATCGTATACATAAGAAATTGCCCACATCTGTAAAAAATTCCCTACTCTATATGCTGATTTATTTCGATCATGTTGAAGGTTTCCTATCGACTCCAATAAATCCCGATAAATTGGTACACACTACTTGCCAGCTGCCAGATAAACCTCAGGAATTACTGAATGCTTGCTATAATAATTATCAGTTAAATATAAAAGATTTTTCAATGGGTTTAATATCGCCGGCTACCGATAATTTAATACGTTTATTAGCAATACCCAAGTTACAAGTAAATTATGGCACTTTATTACAACCTTATCATTGGAAAAACGATGAAGTTCCAGTAAAAAAATTAGATTTACAATGTGATGTTATTAAAATGGAATTTACCAAACGTGAATTCATAGCCTGTATGCAATTCGTTAAAGCTGCTGTGGCCTACCAACCTCAAATGGTTATCAAACTAGTGGAAGTATTAAATCATTCTTTAATGTTTGCTGATTCTATATCACTTAATACTGTGTTGTCGAAATTATTAATAAAACAACGTTATTACCACACTTTTGGTATATGGAATTGTACATTGTCGTCCCTTCACTCCGATGTGATTATTGGTAGAAAGACCACACAAGTGCAACGTTTTAATATCTTAAATACTTTAGCCAAAATGCATAATAATCAAATGAAATGGTTAGAGTTACAATTACAATTTCCAAGTCTAAAAGAGGATGCAACAAATCAAATAAACTCTTCAAAAAAGGATAATAACGATTACATACAAATGGCTTTGGGCGTTTGGATGGAAAAATTTAACATAGTAGCTGATAAAAATCTACTGGAATTTTTATCGTTTGTTGCACAGGAAGATCATAATTTGACAACAGGTAAGTTTTGTGAAAAAAAAAATATTTTCAATTTAAGATAAAAATTTTTCCGAAATAATTTAAATACCTTTAACTTTCTAAAAGAACATTGCACATTAAAAATATTTTATAAAAAAAAACGGGTTCTAAAAGATTTCTTTTGATTTAAAAAAAAATCTCCGATAAGACTTTTCTAACAATAAATTTGTGGTCTAAAGGCGTTAAATCGCACTATCTAGGCGGCCAATTGACCTGCCCCAAACGTGAAATAAACTGTTCACCGAACTCGCCTCTCAATTGGGCAATTGTTTCTCGAGCTGTGGGGCATCGTCTTGTTAAAACCACATGTCACCCAAGTCCAGCTCTTCCATTTTGGGCAAAAAAAAAAAATTTGTAATCATCGCACGGTAGCGCTCACCATTCACAGTTACATTCCTGCCTTCGTCGTCTTTGAAAAAGTACGGTTCAATGATGCCACCGTCCCATAATACACACCAAACCGTGAATTTTTCAGGATTCATTGACAGTTCTTGCAATGCTTCTGACTGCTCTTCACTCCAAATACGTCAATTTGGCTTGTTCACGTATCCATTCAACAAGAAATGAGCTTCGTCGCTGAACACAATTTTCCGATAAAAAAGTATATCTTCATCCAACTTTGCCAACGCTCATTCACCAAAAGTTACCCAAATCCTTCCGAAATTTAGTCACAAGATTCCGCCTCAGAAGGTCGCCCAAACTGACCATAAATTGGAAGAAGTGCACATACACTTTCTTAACCGAGCATGAATTTTGACAATAAAATTCAATAATCTGCAAGCGTTGTTCGTTTGTAAGTCGATTCATGGCTAAATTGTAGACCAAACTGAACATGTTTAACAGTAAAATGTTACACGAAAACAGCTGAGCTACCAAAAATAGTGTTGCCAAAAAAGAAAGTTGCTAAAAAATCGCCCTTTACTACATCTAACTAACTACTAATTCAATTTGCGTATATCTTTCAATTTTATTGCCGTTTACACTATTAATGTGCTAATCAGCACAATTTTTTTAACAACATAAATTAGTAAAACATTAGTAAAATATTAGTAAAACATTAGTTCCAAACAGTTAAGTCCTAATTAAGTATAACTAAAATTTAAGATGAAAACATAATTTTAGCAAACAATTTGCTGAAAAATAGTATACCTGATTTACAAGACGTTTTACTAACTTTTCTACTAACTTATTTTTTTGAGTGTGCTGTAGACTTCTTTCTTTAGAATCTGAGGACATTTTTTATAGAGAATTCTAAGGAAATATCAGCATATAAAAAATCTCAGATACTTAAAACAATTATCTACAGAAAATCCATAGCTATTTTACTTTTCTGCCAAATTTCTTATAATTCTTCTATACTTTCAGATTTTTCTGCAGAAGTTGAAGTACAAACACAAAATTTACAAAATCCTCCAACTGCACCCAGTCACCAAACAAGTTCTGCACCATCGACCTCCATTATATATCAAACAAATAATACAATGCCACAAATTTTTGGACGTAAATCATCACGCAATTCTAGTTCGATACGTAAAATATCACAGCCCGAAGAAACTATACACTATAGTTCAGAAAAAGACGAAAGAATAGAATTAACGGTTACAGATCCTATTATTATTGAAAGTATACCCGATGATGATAAACCAATAGAAAATGATGAAGAAAAAATACGAAAATATTTTAAACAATTTAATACAATTATAATTTATATAGACATAGCACAAAGTCAATTAGATACAACAAATAAATCTTTAAGAAATGATAAAGATATATTTAAAGGACATTACACACGTATAAGTTTACCAAGAATACTATTAAAATCAACATTTGCCGAATATATAACACGATCTAGTTTACGTTTAAGAGTCAATCCACCTTTAACAACAAAAACTACCTTTAATTGGACAATACAATTTCAAGATATGGAAATAATTACCATGGAAGACAATGAAAGATATCAAGTATTAAAACCTTGGCAGACTACTTTAACAGTAGCAACAACAAAACGTAAACAGGCCGTTACTATTAATACGGATTTAGATTATACTTTTAAGTCCCAGTCAAGAGCAAGTTCACCAAAAATTAAAACAAAATCAAAGACATCTAATGAACGACCTTTAAAAATGCAAGACAATTCTACGGTATCATCAAATTCTTTAAAAGAAATATTTTCGGGTAGTGAACGTTCACCACCTCCGTCACCCAAACCAAGTTCAAGATCTAAAGCCGGAATGGATAATGCATTGAATAATGAAAAATTTGAAGAAATTATTTGCTTAAATCTACATTTAGATTCTTCTACTGTACATTTGTATGGTAATAATATTAAAATATTACAAAAACATTTTAAACATTTAATGACAATAATGGAAATGACACAAAAATCATCGTCATCATCTTTAAATACAACAATAAAATCTTCAAAACGTAATTCGAGTTCCATTAAACCTGTGGTACCTTTAATGATCTTAACATCTTCCGAAGAAAATCAACATATTAAGGAATTTATGGATTTAGATTCAAATTCAGATGTATCAGCTGTACCAGCAAATGAAAGTAAAAGATTTTTATTTAGTTTTCGATTTTATTTTATTTTAACTTTTGTTTTGTATTTTCCAGAAAAATCTCTTCTCAATAAAGTTTCACTATTCTGTCAATGGACCATAGCCAAAGTTGTAGCAGAGATTGAAAGTACTAAAGAAAAATCGAGGAAAAGTAAAATTGTTTTAGAATTTGAAGATTTTCTATCGACAGTAGACCAAGGACAAGATTTTACTAAATATACTAGTAAAATTGGTAATTTTAATTTAAACTATTATCAAGAAAATGATAAACATGAATGGCATGCCCATGAATATTTACGTATACGTATGATAGCTGAAACTAATGAACATCCGTTCTTAAATATCATCATTACCAAAGTTAGTTTAAAAGATTTTTATAAACGTATAGGTGTTAAACGTAAAGGAGAAGTGGGACGTAATATAAGTGAAGTTCTGATAGTAATGCAAGCTATGGAAATTATTATCGATTTAGATCGTATACAAGAATTTATGGATCCCATTTGTGAGCTAATGGAGAAAAATCCCGGTGATTTAGATTATCAAAATGACAATGATAATGTTGTAATAGCTTCGGAGTTGCCTTTAGTACATTTTGAAAGTAAAGGCATAACTTGCTACTTTCCTTTGGAGAATCTTAAAAAACAATGTACAGTATTAATATGTAAAATTGATGCTATAAATGTAACACCCAATTTACAAAATCCGTTACAACGTAAACCTTTAAGACCCGATGTTTATGGTAAAGCTGCTTCTATGGGTATATTAAGTATACCCGGTTCTATTGTTGAGGATCGTCAATATGAGTTGACTCTCAAGAAATTATCCGCTGCTTCGGGTAATTGGTTGGAAATTTTAACACATATGCGTAATAAAGCACAAAATGTCCACACAAATCCAGCTGTAGAATGGAATAATCCGGAACGTAAACAATCGTTAAGATTAAATGAAATATTTAAAAATTTCACTTTAATTGCTACCTATGCACCAAATATTGTCTATAATAATATTTTAATATGTGGCCAGGCAATTGAATTTAATTGTTCAACAGATTTTATAGCCAGCATTAATACTGATCAATTGAATATGTTTAGCTGTCATTTGAGGAAATTAAAACAAATTTTACAGTAAGTATATAAAAAATTTATTAATTTTTTTTAAGGTCTTTAGACAAATCTACATTATAAGTTACAAAACTATGGCATGTGAGCTAGATTTTAATGTCCCAAAAATAAAAAAAAAAAATGGTTAAACTTGGAGTTTTGAACAATTTTTTAACGATTCAAATTATACTTAAACTATTTTTTATATTTTTACAACTTAAATTTTTAAGATAGAGGCGATGTTCCAAATAAATATAGTGATATACCTAGAATATCCAGCTTAATTCGTGATATCTTAGATATTTCGTCCTGCATATGCTTCCAGAAAGTACTGTGCCTAGTACAAATAAGAGCTGGACACTCAAATATTTATATACAGTCTCTTCCTCTCCTGGTATTCATCAATCTGGTCCGTTTCAAGTCATGCTTCGGCCACTTAACTCTGACGGTATCGCCGATACTTACCCCTTTCATTCACAAGATAGTGCTCAAATAATCCGTGTTGAATAGTTCCGAGTGCTGCGGAAACTTACACCGCTGCAGTTCATTCCCCTAGAAGTCTCTATGTATAGGAACCCATATAAGAGTGATGGTGGAAAGGGGACCCTAACAAGGGGTGAGCTTTTCAAATGCTAGTCCTTACGTTATTACGTTATTGATGGCTTCTTTGCGTGTTGACTCCGGGAGAACTTTGACGATCCCGCGAGTTTCCGTCTAATATAAACATCTATTAGTCTTTCTGAAGACATCAGTAGGAAAGATGAGAAACTGATTGGCCTGATGTCCTTAGCACTCGCTTGCCAAATTAAGGAATGAAGACTATCTTTACCCTTCTCCAGCTAAGTTGAACGTAGTTAAGAGAAAGACAGAGTGTATAACGACCAGCCAGGACATGATCCCACTTTAAACATTCTAAAGCATTATTAACACTAGAATGACCACCGGACCAGTAATTTTTACTGCTTTGGGGTAGAGTAGGTATGATAAAATTCTGGTCATTCTAGTGTTAAAACAGGGAAATAGTTTCATTGTGACAACTATATTTTTCGTCAACCGAATGGTTTGGTAGTAGCAACCAAATTATTTAAAATTAAATACTCCAACCGAAATTCTGTTGTATTGATCGATTTTCTGTTGCTACCACCTTTTTTGGGATATCGACTATAATACCTTCCTTAATAGTTCCTCTAGTTCACCAGTTCGCCAAAATTCCACGATGTGGGATAGCAGTAGTTGCGCAGATGTCTGCCATCGCAGTTGTCTGTTTTCTTAGTATGTACGATTTTTTTAAAGAAAAACTATGACCCATTTAAGACTCTTTGAAGGATTAATTCATAATTGCTGAGGGCAGGAAACTACCACATCTGGCCTTTTCAAAAGTGTCCTTCGAATGTTAGAAACCGGAAATCGAGTTCTTCGTTTCTTAGGTTTATCGCAAAGGATCCTATTGAATTTAATCCAGTGAGATCTTTTAGAATTTCTGAAGTATATTTTTTCCAGAGCTTTTCCTGTTAACATCGTATCATATACAATTTCTGACTGCATGCGATGAACTCTCTGAAATTAATGTTATAACAAGTACTTACTCTGAACCTGCAAATCTTGACATGAATAAGACAGCGGCCTCTGATGACATATAAGCACTGGTACTGAAAGAGTGTTCTTCGACATTATCTCGTCCATTGGCCACCTTGTTTAGCACGTCATACCGTACGGGTATATTTCCATCGTGTTCAAAGGTTGCAAAACTTTTGCGAACTCCAGTCAATCCCTGACAATTACCGCCCAACTGCAATCTGCGGGAGACCTGATGGTGTTGCTTTCGGAGCGTTGGCGTCGTTCCATTTATACGACTTTCTCTGTCTAACTTCCAATCCGATCTACTCTTATTGTAGATGATAGCAATATTTGCCATTAATTTTCCTTCCATCACAGGCAAAGCCTTGCAGAGGTTTAGAGAAAATTGCAGATTATGAATGAGGGGTCGTGTGAATAAGTTCGATTTTAATGCAAGCAAAACCCGATATTGATTATTTAACCATATATTGGAGCTTCTGGACCGTGTGCAAAGAGAATCGCCGGCGTTCAATAATGACAGTAATGTATCCAGCTCTATTTATTCGTTTGAGCATTGTAGAATGATGGCTGTGTGACTATTCGATTGATACTACCATAAGAATTGTTCTTCTAAGATACAGGGCCCTAGTGCCGATGTTTTTGGTCGTAACACACGCTTGTCCAGTTCATTTCATCCATTTGTGGTCAATAGTCCAGTGGTTTCCACAATTTATTACAGAGAGAATTCGTTCATTAGTCGAACCATCCGTATGTGTAATCAATTTTCCGAAGAAATGTTTTCTGATACTTGCAATTTAGTGAAATTCAAGTCAAATACCCATGGACACTACTTTCAATTTCCTCCTTTCCGTAACCACTTTTCCGCCTATCAACACAATTCACTGCATTAGTAGGGACATCCCCTGAGTGTTGGTCTATGGAAAAAAAATATTTTTCCGCCCAACTAAACCCTCACCACTGTAAGATCTGCAGTGCTAAGCTGAGGACAAAGAAATATATTAATGTGTTCTTTAGCTATTAGACAAACTCAAGGCTTATCTTTGAGTAATTTGTACAATAATCCCCGCCAAGATTAAGTTGCAGGTTATCTGTTGCATTTCGATAATGCTGCAGAATAATCTACACGACTTATAGCATTCCCACCGTGATCGTTGGTTGTTGTTGGGGGGTTTGATGACCCTTTTTCATGTTTTAATGTATTCAATGATTTCTTTGTTTAAAATTATTTAAAATTTTGTGTAATATAGTTTTTCAATTCCTCATAAACTCAGATATTAAAACTCTTAAAAATATTTTTTTGTTCCTTTTTAGAATTATGAATAAAGTTTGCAAACTGAAATCACCTCCTGCACCAGCCTATTCAAAAACACAATCAGATAGCTCAATTCATATAAAATCCGCCAGTTTAGCCGCTTCATCTGTGCTACGTACAACTAACTCAATAAATAGTTTAGCAAAAACAGCTACAACTACAACAGCACATACCGAAATACGACGTTTTAGTCGTTTAGGATCACAAACACAATTTGAATCGATCGATGAAGATTCTGAGCCCCCGGTAACAAAAACCGATTCTGGTGTATTATCACAATCATCGAAACCATCTGTTAAAACCAAAGATACATTTTATTCATTAACAACAAATTCCACGACAACAACTCTATTGAAGAGATTAAGCGAATATCCGCGTACGTCTCAAAAAACTCTTCAACAAACAGCACAAAGGAATATACCAAAAACTATGTCATTTGTAGCAGGAATATTTCTATTTAAAATATTTGATTCTAAGCATCACACAGATTGTATATCATCTAATGTTAATGACGTAGAAAACCCATTAATATCACTAACAATATCCCAGCCAAGTTTTATGATAACACAAAATATTTACGACTCTGTGATTCATTTTTCAATTTTCAATTTAAGTGTTTATTTGCCAGCCACCAATGATATTATACAAAAATCAATGCCCTCTAATTTATTTCCGGAAAATATTATCGATACCATGCCGGGAGATTTTACATCAACTGGTATACCTCCTACACTATTTACATATAAATCCCATCTTACTAAATTGAAAATGTCTGAAATTGATATTGAATTGGCCAAGCCTTTGGTTATTAGCATAAGCGAAAATTATATAAGAGAATTGGGTAAAAATTTATTAATTATCTATGATTCCTATCATACCCATACTGGTGTTAGTAACCCACTGGAATCGAGTATTTGCCGTAAATCGAAATTAATTCTAATGAAACAAAATACTCTTAATGCTGATCGTTTAAATATTAAATGTAATAATATCGCCTTTAATCTAACCAATCATAAAGATTATGAATGTAAATTGGTTTTTAATGATTTACAAATAAATCTTAAATATTTAACTCGGCCAGAAAAATGTTTAGCTAAATATTCGTTGGGTGCTATGTATTTACGTACCAGTAAAAAAGTCTTTGTACATCCTATATCTCTTAAGGGTTCTGTGGATTTTGTTAGTGAACCTTGGAATCGTTTGCCTTTAATAAATTCTATAGTTAAATTTAATGTCATTCAAATTGATGTAGGCATTTATGTTATATTACAATTACGCCAAGCTATTCAGGATATGAAAACTATATTAAGTTATAGCCAACAAGAATGGTTACGCTTTCAACGTTTACAATTGCATGCTACTAATGTTGAGGAGAAACGGGGTCATCTTAAAGAGATGAAAATGCTAAAATCTCCCAGTGTTAGTTCTTTTATACAAAATAATAAAAGTTTAAAACGTGAAGAATTCTATCAAGATGATTTAAGAGCTGGTGCTTTTCAATTTGTCGAATTAATATCGGATGCAGTTTTGCCTTTACCTTATCAAATACAAATTATTAAAAAGGATTATGGCATTATATGTTGGCGTTATCCTCAGCCTAGAAAAATGTGTAAAATTCATATATATCCTATACCAATGGCGGTAAGTAAGAAAATATATTTTTTAATTTTATTTACTGGGCAACAAAAATTTACGAAATTTTTATTTTGAATCCCGCTGTTATTTCAATAACAAATGTTTTTAGCAGCTCTGCTGAAATTTTTTTTTTAATTTTTATTTTATTGATATTTCTACTTAAGAAAATTTTAAACATTATGAGATGATATCTACCGTATACACAAACAAAACCCAACAGGTATCTAAGCACCGGTAAATTGAAATTACTGGTATTAGTAAAAAAGTTTATAAAGGGTCCGCCAAATAACTTTTTTTTTTTGAACTCCTGAACCAATTGGACTTTGTATGGCGTCATACCAAGGTCTTTATGCAAAATTCGTCTCAATGATGTCTCCAAAATGTTCAATTGTTGAGAACGACGGTAAATTGATGTTGATGGCGCTTCACGCTCACTTTCTGCCAGTTATTATTAAAACAGTTATTATTAATAAATGTAAGAGAAGATGAAAAAAATTCTTGTGGGGATCACCGCTAGAGGGAGTGATTCACTTTCGACCTTCAGCCTCATACTAATCCACCACCCACAAGAAACTCAAACTAATTATGATCTCAAACCTGACAATTCAAAATAAAATACAATTTCAAAAACAAGATCAACAATACATACAAAATTCTCAAAGTAAGATTTTTACTAATTTTTACAGTTGTTTCAAAATGTTTATATTAAATAATTGTTAGTTTTTTTTTTACGACATTGTTAGTTGTTTTTACGACATTTGTGAGTTGTTTTTCAACAGTTCAAAATAATTAAATTTTTAGTTATTTTAACGGTAATTATCTTTGTCTCCTTATTAACTGAAATTACAGTTGTTTTAACTGTCATTTTCAGTAGATTCTACTATAAAACTTTTTTGAGTGTTTTAAACATTTATCCTGTTCTACAATTACACACAATATTTTGTTGTATGATACCAGTGGGTCTCTATATACCTCAGTCTCTCTCAATCTGCTCTCTTTTTTATTTGTTCGTAAACACGCAACGAGCAAATGAAAACATGTTGCAGAAAAGTTTAAATCAATTTTTATGCTGTTTTTGAATAATAATTCAATAAAATTTGTATGTATTTTCTTTCAGTATTATTATTTTTTTAAATTGGAGCTCTGACAATAATGCAAAATTTGGAAAATTTTTGGCCTAGTGTGGTTAAGGGTTAACACAACCTTATAAAAATCAAAAAAAATTTGTTCTTGTGTTGTCGTTTAAGAAAATACAAAAAAAAAAAAATTTAATACTATTTTTTTTTTAAATTATAAACCTTTAATAGTGAATTTTATCGTTGATCTATAAATTTATGTGTGAGATTTTATTTGTTCGGTTTTAGATCATGACAAATTTTTCTCTAAATTAACAGAAAAATTATAATTTTTATATGATAATTTACTTTGACTATTAGAAAAAAACACAGTAAAAGTTATTAGACACTAGCATGAATGGAATGCATTTTCTGACCCACTACGGTCTTCATCAACATTCTTCGTGCCATTTAGTGTTAATCTAAATGGCACGAAGAATGGGAAAATTTTCAAAGTCTATTTTATTCAGGAGTGTGCTTGTGGATCAGATCTTTTTAATTGCTAAAAATTAATAAAATTTTTGCTGAATATTAGTAGACTGAAAAAAAAACTCAAAAAATTTGTAGGAAAATTATACTTTAGTTAATTTATTTGCTGAAAATCATAAATAATATTATTGTGATTCTACAAAATATAAAAATGTTTATACTCCCACACTGACGACATGAATTAATATAATATCTAAAAAATAGAAATAATTATATGTAACACAAACAAAATTTTCTTTCAACTGCTCACATCAATGCTTGTCTAAATGATGCCATCTTTTAAAGAAACACAAATGCAGCAGATAATTATAAAAACGAAAAGAAAAAAAAAAAAAAAAAATATGACATATACAACCCTTTTTTTTTGCAATAACATAAAAATCTACCTAAGATATGTGTCTTTGTCTTTCGCTTCAGTTTGGTTCCTGTCTGTATATTTGTTTGCAATTTGACCACAATATATTATTAATCTCTATTCACAGATGGCTCAAAGCATGCGAATGGTGACACTGGTGCGGGTGTCTGTGGACCAGGTTTCCAACGGGCCTTACCCATGGGTAGATACCCCTCCATTTTTCAGGCAGAGATTTTTGCTATCTGTGTCTGCGCGGAGGAGTGTCTACGAAGGGTCACTATTAGATCTCGCATCTACATTCTTTCTGACAGTCAGGCGGCATTAAGGGCTTTAATGTCCTATGAGGTGTCATCTGGTCTGGTCATGGAATGCATTCTGGCTCTTAACCGACTTGGCGGGCGCAACTCGCTTACCTTAGGGTGGGTTCCTGGTCACGAGGGGCATGAGGGCAACGAGAGGGCAGATTGTCTTGCTAATTGCGGGGCCCGAAGACCCTTTATTGGCTCTGAACCATTCTGTGGTATACCTTTGGGGTATGTTAGGGAGAAGCTCGGGTCGTGGAGGGAATCAGAATTCTCTCTCTATTGGGAAAAGCCGGTGATAACGCAAAATTTAAGTTGTTTCAATCCACAATTTTGTTTTATGTATGAAAAGCAGATACACAAATCTCCCATGGTTGATTTTTTTATATGTCTTACTAGAGTTGTACATTTCAGTATCATTTTCCTCGTCACTACTACATCTCGACATGCCACGACATCTAATTCATTCTGCGTATATCTTTCAATCTGATTGTCGTCCACACTATTAATGTGGTAATCAGCACAGTTTTTTTTTTTAGCAAAATAAATTAGTAAAACATTAGTAAAATATTAGTAAAACATTAGTTCAAAACAGTTAAGTGCTGAATAAGTATAACGAAAATTTTAGCTGAAAACATAATTTTAGCAAAAAAAATTGCTGAGAAATAGTATACCTGATTAACAAGACAACAAAGACTCCATCTTGTGTTGCAGAACTTTTTCATTTATCTCACTCGGAACGTAATCCTGAGTTGATTTATCCGATAATGCACAACATGTGCATTGAAAACTCATTTTTGGTTAGAGCTTCTAGACTTTGGAATGGACTTCCCATTTACTTGAAAACCTTTGCGTTTTCTAGTTCAATATTAAAACAAAAGTATTTAGATTTTTTCAAAAGCACTCATTAATTTATTTTTTATTGCATTTTCTTTTAATGGGACCTATAAATTTTCATCTTGGGATTTTGTTAGTATAACTTTTATTTTAAGTTAATTATAAGAATTTACTGTTCATTACACATGAATTTAATAATGTATTAATCATATATGGCCTCGGAGGCTTGATTAAATAAAAATAAATAAAATAAATAAATAAAATAAACAAGACGTTTTACTAACTTTTTTACTAACTTATTTTGTTGAGTGTAGCGAAACCTAATTTTTTTCGGAAATTTTGAAAAAATTCTAGATATTTTTTTCATGAATCTTAATCTAACCCAGGGTCGTCCACATCAAAATTCGAAAATTTTTGTTTTTGTAAGAAACAACCTAATGATTATACTAAAATTAAAGATATTTTTATAGTTTCTGATTACAAGTTTGATATAATTTTTATTAAAAAAAAAATTAAGTTTTTTTCGACCTTTAATTGTGAAATGAAAATCGAAGCCATACTCTATATTTCTTTATTAGGATATTGTCCTAACAAATAATCTATAGATCTATTTCGGGAATTTTGTATAGATCTATTTCATCAGAACATGTTTTGAAAGAGGTAACAGTCCCATGCAAAACATCAAGCATTCATATAAACTAGTTTTCTCACTAAATGAGAACTAATATATGAGCTCGAAGTTAAAGATTATCACCATTGATCAAAAAATAAATTGAAAACTTTTTTCCTTTTATTTGTACATTTGTTTAAAAACAAAATGTACAGGGGGAGTAGTAAACAAGTCCGTACTTTGTCTTTTATACAAGTTTGATATAATTTTTATTAGAAATAAAAATTATGTTTTTTTCGGCCTTTAATTGTACAATGAAAATGAAAATTATTCAAGTTCGAGGCCATACTCTATATTTCTTCATTAGGATATTGTCCTAACAAACAATCTATAGAGTTTTTGTTTTCAAATTTATTAATTGATCACTTTCAGGATTGTGTTGATAGATCTATTTCGGCAATTTTCTAGGTTCCTATCATCAGAACACGTAATTCAGATAATCGCGCAAAAAATAAAAACCTTAATAAAACTTTCGTGAATATATGTATTTACACCCACAAATAATTTCCTTTATAATTAAATCTCATTAATTGAATTATTTTTAGGTGGAAAATCCGATACATATTAAATGTCGCATGGAATATTTTAGTGAAGTACACGAATGTTTCCTGCATTATTGTGATTTTTGGTTATCCGAAACGAATTCTCGAGACATTAAACTACCGGAACGTGAAATTTGTGCAACAATCTGGAGAGTAGTAATACTACAATCATTAGTATCAGTAAATGGAGAATGTTTTGATACCAGTGAAGAAGATGAAGAATTACATTCTATAGCCAGTATGAATATAGAAGAAGTCTTGGGCAAAGGACGTAAAGATGCAGATTTTATATTACATCCAAAAGTATTAGTGGGATGTATGAAAGTCGATACAACATTCCAAACAAAAGCGGTGCCAAAAGTACAACTATTGCTAAAATGTAATTTAATACAAGTGAAATTATTAAATCAACCCGATGAAAGTGGCGAGTTACCAGTATTATTAAAGAAATTCCATTTAGCCAAAACTACACATATATCACAAGCGTTTTTAGTTTTAAATATACAAAATATTAAATTTCATTCTACTTTCTTTAATAAACTAAAATACAATATTAATACGGATTTAAGTGCGGGCATTAAATGTCTAGATTATGGATTTTTAAATATGATACCAATCATGGATGAAACCACTATGCATACATATTTGGAAGTGGATAAACGGAAGAACATACTAAATGTCAATTTAATATGTGATCGCTTGCAATTTAATGTGGGACCTTCTACCATACACACTTTATTGTCCTCAAAAAATCATTGGGAAGAATGTTTGGATATGGATGAAAGGCGTATACGTCATGCCTTAATACCCAAATGTATTGTCGTCAATCGCACTATGACCTGTCTGGCATTCGGACAAACTGGTACTCATGAACGTATACAATTAAATCCTAAAGAATGTTATCTTTACTCATTTCGTAGTGATTATCATAATCAAGAATTAACATTTTATATATCGGATGAAGAAACAAATACAGTCGATACTTCATTATCCTTAAATATACCATTTAAATTTGAATTACAATCTATGTTGCAATTTCTACGTATTGGCAATAAAGTTCTAACAGTTAAATCTCGAAAATTATCTAATTCACAAATATTTGTGCTGATCAAAGGACAAATTGAATTAATATCAATGGTACCACATAATTTACGTTTAGAATTTCGTCAAGAGGACAAAGTTTATGATGACGCACATAAACCTTTGGAATATATAGTCGATAAGCAGGCTAGAAATTCATTTTATCATAGTGTTAATCAAAATACAAATATAACAATGAGGTTAAAATTGGCCGATAATAATATAAGAGCTCGTACGGGTGATATACCATTGAGGACAAATAAAAAACTTCCTTGGCTTGTAAAAGTACCAATTAATAGTGATGAATTTATAAGCTTTTGGATAAGAATATTACGAGAAGATATTACCGCGCTAGCAACAGATAAATTCTATCCTCAAAAAATTCTTATCACAATATGGCCGATATTTGAAATTTCCTCTATGTTAAGTTGTGCCATACAAGCTAAAGAACGAACTAAAAAAGAAGAAATTCATTTACCAGGATCAGGAGCACGTTATATATTAGATGCACCAGCTACACATCTTACCGAACATCATATAGATTTTATATATGGATTTCCCATAGGAACTGCCTCCGCTAAAGATTATAAATTAAAGCTTAAATCATTAGATTGGCAAAAATTCTTTTGGTATGATGAACAAAAATGGTCCATAGAAAATACTTTAAGTTTACTGGCTAAACCGATACCAAAAAGTTGGCCTCTACAAGATGAAGAAGAATTAAGAGTGAAAAGAATATCAGATTCTCAACATGAAATTGATGTAATATATAATACAAGACAAACCCGAGAATTTGCATGTACTTTAAATTTAGAAGTAGCCCCCTGGGGTATGTTTATTAATACAACCGGTATTCAAATACGCATCAACGAACTGGGTGTAAAACCTAAAGAAGTTTTTATACAGGCAAATGGTTTAGAAATGTTATTAAATATATCACAAGGATTTAGTATTGGTATACGTCATGGCTCAAATTGGATACAATCATTACCGATCTATGTGGAAAATTCGACAGTGACACAAAGTAAAAATTTCTATATTTTAACAGAAAATGAATATACCGATATAGTTATACTACGAAGTGAGGAAGTTTTTAAATTTATATTAACTTATAAAATTGAAAATAATCGTAAAATGTTTAAATTAAGCTCAAAATTTGGTATTGTTAATTATACAAAATCGCGTTTATGTATTTTACCATTTGCTATGGATCATAAGGAGAATATAACCAGGGAAAATGTTAAACAATTAGATAAAACAATAACAAAATCAATATTAAAAGCCGCCCCCACTAAACTAAATAGTATTGGTATATCTCTAAGTCTATTCCATGATATAAATGCTCAAAAGGCTCAACGTTCTGTAGATTCGGCATTTATATATTTTGTAGTTATTAAACTATGTGATGATGCGGATGTATCCATTCCCATACCTCTAACTCTGCCATTTAATCGTAAATGTTTAAGCCTACAATATGGTAAAGAATCTATAGCTTTAATGGTTTCACTCATCGAACATGAACATATTTATTATTTAACAATTTTCGAAGATATATCACCAGCTGTTCTTATTAACAATCAAACGGATTGTCCATTTTTAATTGCCCAAACGAATGCCAGTGAAAATAGTAAAGTTTCTTCTACTACGGCCGAATATGATGGTAAACATTTGGAATGGTATCACAAGATACCGCGTTATAGTAAATCTTATTATACTCCTCCCGAATGGTATATACATTTTCCAGATGTTGAATCTACATTGTGCAATATTACTTTAGCTTTATGTGATAGTAAGTTATTGTAGAAATTGCTAAGAAATTTATCATTTAAACTTTTTGTTACTTGTTTATTTTTTCCAGATATTTCTAGTAAAAAGTCTATAAAATGGTCAAAGCCTATACGTTTGGATAAAACTTGGAAGAAATTTTTACACATACCTGGTCATGGTGATGTTAAGGTTATAATCTGTGATAAACATTGTGTGATACAACTAAATATATTTTATATATCACAAGTAAGTTTTTTTTTTTAAATATAATTAGTTTATAATCAATCACTAAAACAAAAACATGGAGAACTTTCTGTCATAAGACACGTTGACTAACTAGGGCAGTCTGTTGGGTGGTTCCTTCATATTTTGATGATATTCGGATATAAGATAGAGAAAACGAAAGTAATGAAAAATTGGTAAGAAACTTACCTGCCCAATCGCATATTTAGAGGGTAAAAATGGGTTACGAAGTTATTCGAAGCTTTTTTGTTTTAAAACTTTTTACTATTTTTTGTATACCAACGGAAACGACATCCAAATACCTTTCAATTTATACCAAATTTTTGTATTGTTTCTTTGAAGAAGCTTAAAAAACGGAAAATTGTGTTATTTCTCCATCAGGTGGCGAGCAACAACTGTTCTAAGACTTATCATCTCGCGCAATTACAGTGTTGCCATGTCTGAAGCCCTTCATCGTTCCCCACCTTTCATCTCTATACTATCCCTTTCCAAAGAAAGCAACACACTAAATATAGGAAGTATTTCCTGAGTGTTGCCTATCTTTAAAAAAAAAAAAAAAAAAAAAATTTAACTCTTATACGTGAAATTGGGCATCTAAAAATGTACTCATTCTTATTTATTTTGTCCCCCTTTATCACACATCCAAATTTACGGCAATCGGAGGGAATCCATTAGCGCTCCTTCCTTGTAAGTCAATTCAGAGCCTACTTTTGCTTGATGCAGACGATGTTAGTTCAAATTGGAGAGATACCTGGCAAACCTTATACACAGACAATTCCTGTGCCTCAGATTTGTTATGGCGTTGATCCAGCAATTGATCTCACTGCAATGCTAAAAAATAATGCTATGTACAAACAGGAAGTAGTCGAAAAGTTAATAAATGAAATCAAATTTGAAGATATTCAGCTCTCAGTGAGACAGCGAAAGAAGAGGAATATGAAAGAGAAGAAACGTGATCGAATGCAAGATTAAAGCGGTCATAAACCTTTATCTTTTCCTCTATATTAAAAGTTGGGAGGCTCAAAAGTTATGTATCCATTATCTAAAATGAAATACTCTTCCGTTGCAATTCAGAGCAATAACGTAAGCGAAATCATGAAAAGGGTCAGCTCTCAAAGAGACAGCAGACGTGGAGAAATATGAAAGAGAAGAAACGTTAAACCTATCAAGTGTACCTATCAAAGGTGTACAGAACAGGATCGACCACAAATGTCTAATGTCACCTCATTACGACAGACTGCCAGCACTTTAAAAAAAGGAAAGTTAAGTTAGAGTAAAACAAAGAACTCAATTCCAAACTCGAAACCAAACTCGAAACCAATCTCCACTTCACGGCCTCGGTTGCGTGATGGCAAGCCGCGTCTTATACTTCTCTACAGGGTGATGTTCGTGTTGGACCCATATAGGCATCAGCAACCACTTTCATACAACTAATGGATTCTTGTTTTTGGAATCAGTTTATAAACTCTCCCTACCTGATTTTCCAACATTCTTTTCCGATTTAATTCAAATTTTTTCTGTATAAAATTTTTTCCTTCGGGTATGGTAAAATGAGAAATTTATTGTAAGACCTCCATGTACTTGCTTGTCCACCTAAACACAACTCAATAACCTAATTTACGGCGAATATTCCAGGCTGCTAAAAACTATTACTCTAATTTTTTCTTCCATACACATACTTACATTTTTCTGAATCTGATAATTGATTTTAAAAACATTTTCATTATTTTTCTATCTACTGTAATATAACTGTATTTCTTTCACTCTTTTCAGCAAATGGAATTTTCTGTTAAAGATTTACGTTCTCGTCTCTCTACAACTGAACCTAGAAAATTGCCTAATCAAGAACACATAGATATAGAAGAATCCTCATCCTCCAGCTCTCTATTAAATGCCAGACGTAGTTACAAAGAAACACATCATACGATTCCCGATGTTTGTCAACATTTTCGTAATGAATGTGATATAAAGACTGATATGAAAATACGTTTATTTGTTAAAGAAATCAATTTAAGTTTACATACCGATAATGCCACACGACAATATATGAAACGAGAAGTGATTTCAATATATGCTGATGATTTCCTGATAGCCTATGAAGATAGTGACGAAGGACGTTTAATGAATGTTGTAATACCAAATTTACAAATTGATAACCAATTATTTTCTACCGGAAAATATGATTTTCCTGTAATATTGTGTGCCCAAGAATTATATGAGAAATCTGATATTATACCAGAACCATATTATTTGGAAAATTATTATAAACTTTTAAAAGAACAACCAATAATGATAAATTTAAAATTGAAATTATTTGAAGATGAATTTAAAATGAATTCATTAAATTGTAAATTTAGTCCAATACGAGCTTATATCGAAGATGCCTATATTACCGACTTTTTAGATTCTTTAGTCGAATGTGAACCTACAAATTGTGCTTATCGACCTAAGTTAGAATATGAACGTAGATTACTCATAGATAATCAAATAACAATACCAAGAGATGTGGAAACTCAAGCGATATATGCATCAGAACCTTTGCAATTGAGATCATTTTGTATAGAATCTATGAGTGTTTTATTATCGGTTCATACTTCTGTAAGATTATATATAGCTTTGGATCATTCACCCTTATCATTTTCATCATATGAAAGATCTCATTTGTTAACAATGCCTTTGAAGTTCGGTCAATCCTTGGGTATGCATTATTTATCTGGTGCTATATTTGGTGCTGGCTGGGTAGTTGGTTCTTTGGAGATTTTAGGTAGTCCTAGTGGATTAGCACGTTCCGTTACTACAGGTTTGAAAGATTTCGTTTCTTTACCGGTACAGGGACTATTTCGAGGTCCCTGGGGTTTTATTGTTGGTGTAACTCAAGGCTCAGCTTCTTTATTAAGGAATGTAACTGCTGGTACAGTTAATTCGGTAACAAAATTAGCCGCCTCGGTAGCCCGGAATTTAGACCGGTTATCATTAGATGATGAACATATCGAAAGAACTGAAGCCTTAAGGCGGTCAAGACCGCAAGGATTTACCGAAGGTTTTTCTCAAGGTATGACTGGTTTGGGCATAAGTATATTGGGTGCAGTTGGTGGTTTGGCTCATCATACGCTAGAAGCTCGTTCACCGGTTGAAGTTTTTACTGGCTTAAGTAAGGGTTTAGTTGGTGCTTTTACTAAACCCATTAGTGGTGCTGCTGAACTATTAGCCTTGGCTGGTCAAGGCATGCTACAAACTGTTGGCTTTAATGCTATGCCTAAACAACGTTCACCTTCCGCTTGCCGTAATTTGTCAGCGGAACCTTCTAGTTATCGTATATGGAAACTATTACCCGTTGAATTATCTTCAGATCAAATATTATTTTATCATGAAATTACTTTGGCAGCAGAGGAACAACTTAAGCGGGGCTATGTTTTTCTAACCTCAGCAGTATTTGCTATAACTGAGGCTGAATGGGATAAACTACAATTTGCTTTGCCAGTGGACAAGGTAGAGATAACTGCTGATACGCAGGATAAGACTTTGTACTATGTACATTTAAAACATGAACGAGAAGATTTGGAAGAGGTAAGATTACAATTTAAAAAAATATTCTCTAATATTTTTAATAAAAATTTAAATAAATTTAAAGTCTTAATTCTTTGACGTTAGGCAAAAAGGTATTAGGT
>JAEKOY010000400.1:0-25000 GCA_021234595.1 Delia radicum
CACAACGCCCTTGGAAACCAGTTTGAATTTCGTTTTCCTATCTTCGTCACAATTGTGCGAATAAAAAATTTCTTAAACTTTATGAAAAAGCTTTATAGTTTTAATGAAACTGTGTTTAATGAATCTTTTTCATTAGTCTTATGAAATTTTTAATAAATAAAATGAAATTTTTCATAAAATTTTATGAAAATTTGCATTAATTGAATGAAAAGCTTCAATGGACGAGTTCCAATGACATTTCATAGATCTAATGTAAAAATTCATTGTTGTCATACAGATAATTCTATCAGCGTAATATAAATTTTATATGTACTGAAATATAACTTGTCATTTTTTGCTGGGTTATAACCAGCAGATACATTTTCACATACAAAGTGTTGTTCGAAGCAAGATGTTTAACCATAGTTTTCACCTTTAATGAAATATTTTTGGCTGTGTGTGTTTTCTCTTGTTCTTTCCATTTTTGGTTGCCTAAATGGAAAATTTTCTTTTTTAGTTTTTTTCTAGTATATAGTTTAAAGCGGATGCCTTCAGTTTATAAATTTGTAAACCACATTATGTTGCACCCTAGTTGTTGTTTGTGTTAGAGCTACCTACGCAGTCGCAATCGCAGTTCCAGTCACAGTTTTTTTCGTTGTTGTTTTGTATGTCATGTTTTCATATCATAAATACATTTTTATGTTGCTCTTTGGTTGTTGTATGAATTTATATGTCTACCTAAACTAAAGCCTTGGCTTTGTATAATAGTAATTTTGGTATTTACGCCATTAAGAGGGCCCTAATCATCAACTGTTAATAAATGAATTGAAAATATTTTGAATTTTTTTTTTTCGAAATTTCTTTATTGTTAGAAAGTAGTCAACCATTCATTGGTACATTTAATAGGTAAATGCTGGCGATAGGAATTTGAAAAAATAGAGACAATTTTATATAGAGTTAATAGATCCACAGAAAAGCGAAGAAGATCGTAAAGAAGATTTTGTTTTTAATTTATATTCATGGTAGTGACAGGCAGATTTCGTAATGATTTCTGCAACATACGTGGACTGAAGGCAAATTTATTCTCTATATATGCTCAAATTTGCTTTCATCGGCCGGATTTTTTTGTTTTATGTGAGACCCATGTAAGTGATTATCACCTAATATCGTTGTTGTTGTATGTATTGTTTTTTCATTCATTGAAACCTTTCATTCGTTCGCAGCAAATTTCGGATAAACCGAAGGTTAAATATTTGTTTAACCAGACTTGTAAAAATGCAGTCAGATCCAGAGAGGAAGCGTTCAATAATTGGCAGAATAGCAACAATGCCAATACTGATCTGCTTCGCAAACGAGCTAGTTTAGCCTTCGTGCCAAAGTTCTTTCTACTCCTCGGTGTAGTAAGAGCTTTTGATCATTGGTTAAAAGAATTAATGATAATGCCAGTTCATTTATCCCAGCTCTTATGAAGAAAGACCAAATATTCAGTGATCCGGTTGACAAGGATAAACTTTTTGGTGACATGTTTGCAAGAACTTCATTCTTGACGGAAGGCGATCAACCACTGTCAGAGCTAAAGAGTATCGTGTACTATGGTATGATATTCTTCCGATCTCGAGCAGTTAAAAGTTTTCTTGCAGACTTCAACGTAAATAAGTCACTGGTGCCGGATGGTATATCAGCACTGGTGCTGAAACTGTGATTTTAGACGCTTTCTCGTCAATTGGCAACCGTCTTTAGCGCTTCGTACAGTGTGGGAGCATTCCCTGCATGCTGACAGGTTGCCAGTGTCCAGCCACTCCTTAAAAGGTATAGGGCTAATAACCCTGAAAATTACCGCCAAATCACAATATTATCTGCGCTCTCGAAAGTGATAGAGATCATAGTTAATTACCATCTTGTGAATTATCTGCAGTCTAACTTACATTTTACAAGGGATGACCCCCGATGGGTTCTTCTTATTTCGAATTGTTTTAGAGAAATGGGATACCAAATGAAAGAGAGACGCATTTGATGGTATACGTAACATATCCGATAACTTTCACGTATTTTTTGTATTCAAAAAACTGTATTTTAAGTGATATTAAAATTGGTGTTTTGTTAAAAAATTAAAGTTGTATTAATCTAAAAAAATATATGTATTAATGCCTATTAAATTTAGTCGAGCCGACATTCGTAATTGTTCCGCCTTTATGAAAATTTTTGCGAAGAGGTTTTTAACTTACATTTTAAATAAATGGAATTGTCAAATGGCAATTTTGGCATCAATTCTTTTATTTTCTCGAGTACATCAAAATTGCGTTCAAAAAATGTACATTTCAGACATATTAATGTATTAACTTTGTCGCCACCTTTTAACCCTTAAACGGTCCTCTAAAAATATACTGCTTCATTATTTATTTATTTTTTTTTAATCACTTATCAAAATTTCATTACGATGGTAGAGAATCCATTGGAAGACTCCCCTTGTTAGCGATCAACAGTATGGTTTCCGTCGAAGTCGTTCTACAGGGGACCAATTACCGCTACCCTCCGTGCGTTGGAGTCGCTCCATCCACCGTTTTGGTGAGAGCAATGAGATTACTCTAAATATTTCGTTTGGTTGTGTGTGGCAAGGGGCACGTGTATCAAAGCCTATTGCTTTTGGTGCCAGTAATGACTTCGCTCGCTTTATTTCGAGCTTTTTCAGAGATCGCACAATACGTGTTGTTATAGATGGGGTCTAATCTGATGAATTTCTGCTGAATTCAGGGGTACCGCAAGGTTCCGTTCGTTCACCTTTCCTATTTTTTCTTATATTTCTTAATGATCTTCTTGGCCAAACTTTAAGCCCTATTAACTCTTTCGTAGATGACAGCAACATTTACCACGCATTTCTTTCAATCGTGGACCAGGCCTTGAAGAGGTTGGGGGCAAAAGGCAGATAATGAATGAGGCAATCTCCTAGTGGGGTCGTTTGAATAGGGTCGACTTCAAAGTATGCAAGACCAATAGGTCCGTAGGGTCAACATTGTCATCATTTGGGTGGTATCGATATTGAGGAGGCAGACACTCTGGATGTTCTGGGCATGGACATTCAGTATAGTTTCCGTTGGAATAAGCACGTTTCTCAAGTGGCGAAAGAAGCACTCAAGTGTCTCGATTTTCTGCAGCGGTGTAGGAAGTACTTTACTACATCCGACTTAGTCACTATAAAATAGATGGAATGAAACTCCCATGTATGGCAACGGCTTCGAGGCCGTCGACGCTCAGTAAGGGACCCAGCTCTATTTAGTCATTGCAGCATCGTCGGACTATGGGTTGCGTAGCACTGTTCTATCGATATTACCATGGGAAGTGTTCTGCTGAGATAATTGAACTTACCCCCTGTGTCAGTGCTTTCATTTTTTTTTGTTTTAAAGAGAAACAACACTCAGGAAATTCTTCATATTTATTAGTGTGTTGCTTTCTTTGGGGAATGTGGAGAGACGAAAGGTGGGTAAAATAAAGGGCTTCAAACATGACAACGCTGTAATTTGCTCTGAGAACAGTTGTTGCTCGCCACCTGGTGGAGAGTCGGCGAACTTATTGAAGATTTCTTGGTTCATAGCCCTGATTCATTATTTTAGATATAGATAGAAAACTCATACATATAATTTTTTTTAAATTGATGTTGCCGTTACCGAGAATCGAACCCATGACCATCTGTGTAACAGTCCAATGGGCTAACCATTACACCACAGCGTAATTAATTCTAGTAATATGAATACAAATTTTTTGTAAAGCTTAGTAAGACATTTTTACAAGCTTATTGAGACATTTTAAAAAAAAATGAATGTATTTTATAAGAAATTATTCCCCTAGTATTTTCTCCATGTACAATGTTGAGAAATTGA
The DNA here is from genome assembly GCA_021234595.1 of Delia radicum. Classification (NCBI taxonomy): domain Eukaryota; kingdom Metazoa; phylum Arthropoda; class Insecta; order Diptera; family Anthomyiidae; genus Delia; species Delia radicum. The sequence continues at coordinate 3,855 of JAEKOY010000400.1, forward strand.
AATCAAATATTCAAAATCACTACTCCCTCTATAATTCTTTCCTACCTATTGATGGTCAAACGATGGTAATACAATTTAGCAATTTTGAGGAATTTGGGTTTTCTGTTTGGAGTATTCTAATTATGAATATCAATTATTCTTTTTATCTCCTAACTTATACTTTTAATCCGCAAAATCTTCGTTTAAAACTAAATTAAGAAACTGAATAAAAATTGTATTTTTGCTCTAGTTCTTGTATGAATTTTCAATTTTGCTAAGTGTTAATATCATTAATGTATAATAATATTTTAGTCACGCCATCATTATTATTATAAGTATTATTTGGACTTATTTATTGGAAATTTCCATTTATTAAGGAACCGACAAATATTTTAACCTACAGACAATAGCAGAAGCAACTGCCTTATCATTATATTATTTACACCACTTAATAACATCTAAAGATGAAAATAACGTAAAGTTGTTAACAATACACGTACCCTTGTATCTAAACGTTTTCATATTTTTAATACCTCCATCAAAACACAAAGCCAACGAAAAAAAAAGAAAGGATCATAATCGTCATTACCATTTTTGGAATATAATAGTAATCGACATGATCATTACAATCAAATAGGATCAGCTGCCATAATATTTTATTTGACCGCATTTAAGCAATTTTTTTTTTATTTATTTTTTTTTTTTTTTTGGAATAAATGTTAAATATTAAAAGACATTTATATTGGGGGTTCATTTCTTTCAACTTCATATTGAATGTGTTGTGATCATTGAATATTAACTACTTCATATTAAACACAAAAAAAGCATTCTTGTCGCTTCTTTGTGTAGCAGTTGTGACATCAGGATATCAAGACAGATGTTTTGGGATAAAGAAAAAAAAAATAAAAAGCAAGGACCTTTTACGGACAAAGCACGCGATAAACTATATAAACAAGGTACCGAAAAAACACATGTTTCGAAAGGTAAATTTTGAATGAATGTAAGATTCGTAAATGAATTATTTTGTTAAAAAAAAATTGTGTTTTTATCTAAAGGATCCTGTTTGTGAAGATTGCTGGTTTAGATAAACGTTAACCATTGTATTATAATTAACATATCGGTAATATTGAATTAATATAATTGTAGTTAAATGCCAATACATTGCAAAGCAGTAACTTATTTTTGTCTACTGGAAAATTATTTGAATAGTATATTTTCAATAAGAATTTCAATAATTTTATTACTGGTTGAATAAAAAGCGTATAATAATACAAAATTGAATTGCATCCTTTTTGATGATGCACAACGAAATTTGTACATATCAGGTTCGTAAAAAGTGTATATTTTCGAAAAAAAAAAAAAATTAACGCTAAAACTTATAACCCTATTGTAGTAGTTATTCCGTTAAGAACACAGAATTTAATTACTGAAGATTATTAAGAGTGTATAAAATTGTTTTAAAAAATATATCTTCTATCGGGCTAAAGTCTTCTTTAAAAATATAGCTTTTTCTTCAAATTTGAAAAAAAAAAATGGTACAAAAAATAATTTCTCGGAAAAAAGTTTCGGGGTTTTTAAATCGATCTATTTTACAGCATCTTATTAAATTGAAAATTATTATCTTTCTTCTTTATATATATAATTCTTCTGAAAGTGTGTTAGTAACTGAACTCCTCCTTAACGGCTGGGCCGATTTCGATTAAATTTTTTGTGTGTATTTGAGTTGGTCCCTGGATGGTTTAGATTTACAATTGACCTATATAGGTACAATGGGCGTGGCACCTCCCATACGAAGTAAAAATGTATTATTGCATATCTGGAGTACTATTATAGTGGGAGTCTTCAAACTTTGTGTGAGCTACTTTGATAATAATGTGCATAATCTTGCAAAACGTGGCCGGGATCCAAGCAATGGGCGTGGCACCTCCCATACGAAGTAAGAATTTATCATCGTATATCTCGAGTACTATTACAGTGGGAGTCTTCAAACTTTGTGTGAGCTACTTTAATAAGAATATAAATAATCTTGCAAAAAGTGGGCGGGATCCAAGCAATGGGCGTGGCACCTCATATACGAAGTAAAAATTTATAATTGCATATCTGAAGTACTATTACAGCGGGAGTCTTCAAACTTTGTGTGAGCTGTTTTGATAATAATATGCATAGTTTTGCAAAAAGTGGGCGGGATCCAAGCAATGGGCGTGGCACCTCCCATACGAAGTAAAAATTTATAATTGCATATCTGAAGTACTATTACAGCGGGAGTCTTCAAACTTTGTGTGAGCTGTTTTGATAATAATATGCATAGTTTTGCAAAAAGTCGGCGGGATCCAAGCAATGGGCGTGGCACCTCCTATACGAAGTAAAAATTTATAATTGCATATCTGAAGTACTATTACAGCGCGAGTCTTCAAACTTTGTGTGAGCTGTTTTGATAATATTATGCTATTTGTTGAAAAGTCATTAGCCTTAAATACAATTTTAGGCAGGACAACGTCTGCCGGGTCAGCTAGTTACTTATACAATTTCGTCATAAATTAAATAACAAATTTATTTGAAAAATTATGAGGTGACTTTACATTCTTACTCATAACTATTGAACACGTCAACCGATTTTGCTTATTTGCAATAGCAATTGCAACGAATGAAATATTTCGCAAAAAAAGCAAAAAGCGTTGAGTTTATTAAAGTGATAAAGTGAAAAAAAAATATATAAGGTGGCGCAAAAGTAATCCTCCTTTCAGAAAATGCTATACATAATAAATACATAATAAAAAAAAAACATCGGAAGGTTATTTTTGCGCAAGCTTATATTAACATTTTATTGTGCGCCCCGGTAGGCTAGCTGGTAGCGTGCTGGCTTATCAGTGCGGGGGTCGTGGGTTCGATTCCCACCAGAGGCACCGGTCTGTTTTCGCTACAACTTGCCGAAGGCCATAGCAGCTAGTGCTATGTTCGGTTAGGACAATAGTATATCATTTGTAATTATATGATTATTAATTAATAACAACAAAAAAAATAAAAAAAAACATTTTGTTTGGCATGCTTCAAAGTGCCCATACATTTTCACTCATCACTTTTGAAAGCATGAACCACATTGTCAAAATTACAAAAACTTTCGTAAAATTAACAAACTCGTTCATCACTTCACTTTCCAGGAGAAAAATCTTGGATATATCAATGGTCATAATGGGACATTGTCTTATTGGGAAGCTCGCACAGTTATCGAGAAAATATCATACTATTTCTGCATTAGCTATATGTACTAGGAGTACGAGGAGAGTATCAATCATTTTCTCTGCTCATGTCCGGTGCTGGCGGGGCGAAAAATTTTTCCACTTGAATCGGCGCACTTCTTTGATATCAGTGATCCCTCGTGTACTACCATTCCGCACCTCATTAGCTTCGCGGCAAGCTCGATCTGGTTTAATTATGGGTTTTTTGAGAAATTCGCGAATTAAGGATATTTTTTTAATTTCATTATCCTTTTCGTGGAAAATATTAATTTTTGTGCAAGACTGTTTAAAGAAGAGGATTAGGTCTTTAAAATGACACTCAAGTTTTAAATTTTCTCTTGACGCGTTCAAATTTATGATAATTCCAATAATGTATGCACGAAGTATACATCATTTGAATTATCATAACTTTTGAACGCGTCAAAAGAAAATTAAAAATTTGCTGTAATTTTACAGACCTAATACTCTTCTTTAAACAGCATTGCACAAAAATTAATATTTTTCGCAAAAAGGATAATGAAATTAAAAAAATGTCCTTAATTCGCTAATTAATTCGTACACATTTGGTTAGAACCCCCAACTTTGAGCAGCTATTAAACGTGACTCAATAAGAATTTACTACACTGAGAGAATTATCTTCACTTCAGCAATGAATTTCTTCATAGCTTAAGTGAAAATAGTCACTGTAACTCGTCCATTGAAACTTTTCATAGAAACTTTGAAATTGATTTCATTAAAGTCGATGTCTATATAATGTTTGTACAATTAATGAAGATCTTCATAAAACTAATGAATCATTTCGACAATGAAGCGTTTATAAAATGTATGAAACAATTTAATAACAATTTTTAATATTAAGAAGTTTCTTAAAAACGTTACGTTTTCTTTGATCTTCTTTTATTTAATTCTTCTTATTTTAAAAGAGCTTAAGATCATTTATTTATTAATTATAATTATTCATTTTCAATATTTCGTCTCCACATTGGGTGACTTCTTCAGGGAACATTTATTACAATTTATTACAATTTTATATCAAATAGTAATAATGGTTCCCTGAAGAAGTCACCCAATGTGGAGATGAAATATTAGAAATAAATAATTATAATTAATAAATAAATGATCTTAAGCTCGATTAAAATAAGACGAATTAAATTAAGAAGTTTCCTTGAATTAATAAAACTCTTTATGGATGTTTTGAAAACTTCATTGGAACTAGAGTTGGGATTAATCGTTCATTTTTGTGACTCGGTCAGTATCGTTCAATTCGAGTCAGTGAACTAGTTCGTTCAAATCGTTCAATCGTTCTTTTTTCCTTTGACTTGTGACTGAACTGCGTGTTGTGAACTGTGTCGTTCGTTTGACAATTATTACACACTATTCATGTTTTACGAGTTTTTTTTCACAAATGTTACTGTACATAGACAAAAAGTGTTATAAAATTGCAACTTTTCTGACAAAAATTTATTATTTTGTGTAAAAAACATTTTATTTGTATGACTACAATTGCTTTTCTTAATTTGAAACAATATTACTACTATTTTTTTACTATTATTTTTTAATAATTGCTCTTACAAGCAGTTTTAATTGAATAGAGATGCAATTGTTCTGTGAATAAAAAGAACGAAATGAACGATTGAACGAAATGAACGATTGAACGAGAAGATCGAATATTGGTGAACGTGTCATATCGTTCAATCGAGTGAGTCGTTCAATTGAACTAGTTCGTTCATGAACGACACAACTCTAATTGGAACTAAGCCAATGAACTGCTACATATGATTTTTTAAGCAAGCTCTAAAGAAAATTTTCATTATATTTATGAACAGATAATTTATAAAATTGAATGAATTGTTTTTTATGAAAAATTCCTTATTAATAAATTTTCTTGGATATAATGAAATTCTTCATTAAATCTACGAAAAAAATTCTATGAAATTATATCATTAATAACCTGAAGGATAATTCTTTCAGTAAAGCCTATTTTTATACCAAGTTTTTCTAAAATCAGAAGAACTAAAGTTTTTTTGTGCTCATTATTTTTAAAATGTCCCAACTTACATATATAAACAAAGTTATTATACTGAGCAAAATTTTTTTCAACTGATTACCTCAGAATGTATTCCAGAACAGCTTCTTTTACCGCCGGTTGCATAGAACCGGTTCTAGAACAAGTTCCTGTTGGGCAATTTGTAATTCTTCACTGTCCCAGAACCAGTTCTATAAAGCAACCTGTTCTTGTTTGGAGGTGTTTATAGGTAAAGAACCTGTTGTAAATAGGACAAACTCCATACAAACGGAATCAACTGTATAACAGAAATTAGAACCTATTGTTATACAGTATAAGTTGTTCTGCAACCTGTTATTTGGATTTTAGCATTTTACTGGGTAACTTTACATTAGAGTAAACTTGACACTATAAAGTAACCTTTCGTTTATTTAGTAAAAAAAAAATCATTAATTTTATGAAAATTTCATCCAACGTAGATTTCATCCAACATAGACCTTAAAAAATATGTGAATGTAGTCGTATATTATAAACGCCAATAATGCTTTAACACTTTTTCAATTTTACTTTTCAAATAAATACTGTATAATGATTTTGATGGTCATCATTATGGCACCCATACATACATACATACATTTTTTTTATATATTATATTCATCCAAATGATGGTGAATGGTTTGTTCAATGTACATCAAATCAATATCAATAAAATCACATAAAATTAAACAACAAGCCGCCGCCGCCGACAAGAACATCGACAACAACTGCAATAGCAAACAGTAACAGCAACAGAAACAGAAACATTGAATTTGAAAAAAAAGACCTTTCTACATACAACAGCTACAGCCAATACAAGGGCGATTATGCTGGAATTAAATGCAGGCGGCAGCGGCTTCCACAACAAATTTTACTTGATGTTTCTAGATGTTTATTGACAACGATTTTAAGACTGAGATAATGATTATGACTACACAAATAATGATTATAATAATAATGAAGTTTTTTTTTTTTTTTGGAAGCTGAGTTCCATGATGATCATGATGAAAGTCTATATTGATGTCTTCGGTATAAGAGAATGCTTATAATGATGTTTGATATTAAAAATCTTGTAGTGTGTGGTCACCCATTATATATATTTTTTTTTCGTATACCAAGTTAAACTTAAGTTATTGATATTTCTGGTTTTTTTTTTTTGTATTTATTTATATTTTTTATGATTTTTAACAAATGTCTAGAATTAATGCGTAACATTCCAAGCCACCAAGTGTGAATTGAAATGTTTTACTGTACACTCTTGGACTGGATATGTTTTGTTCTATAATTTTTTATTTCTTCTCTATACTTAACGCTATTTTAATTGAACAAGTAGAACCACCTACTTTTTTTGTTTATTTGAATTTATATTTTTTTTATTAAGTACCCTACACTCAGGAGTAACTTACGGAAGTTTTTTATCTATAGGAATTAGAGAACTATTATGCGAACTTTTATTTTAAAAACTAAATCTAGTACTTACATATATTTATTATTCTTCAATTAAATAACCGAGCCCAAACGGCCACAGGATAGGTCCCTTCGTGCCAGAGACCGGTCCTTTGCTAAACCCTACCCTATGTAAACAACTGGCAACTTTAACATTGGCTTGTCATAGGAGGGGGTCATTTGTCCTGCTTTAAACCACATAGGGGCATGCCACAGGACTAACCAAAGATGGGCATACCACAAGACTTTCGCAAAAATGCTATGCCATAAATCAAAAGAAAACTAAACAGTTTCCAATGGGTAAAATTGTGGCCAACTGGCTTTTTCTTGTTAATAAGCATTCTGGTTAAGTGATATGTCCTCCTTTACCAGTCACAGGATTGGTAATTTTAGGACAATTGACACTGATTAACCCATTTTAGTATTAAATTATACCAGCCCTGTTATAAGTCCTTCTTTAACCAGTCACATTTAGGTCAATTGACTCCTCATTCCCCATAGGGTAACTGCTACACAAGACGGAACAAATTCTTAATTTTAAATCTTTATAAAGTCGAAGTCAAACCTAAATCGATAATCGGTTAAAACTGTATTATTACTTATCTTTTATACCCATATCGCAACAAAATAATCCAAATCTATCATTTTGTAATAGTTATTGAATGGCGCCCAACACGGGAGAAATATGCTGAGAATGGTGGTTTACAGTGTGGGATGCACAGAAAAAACTAAAACCGAGTTTCAATTAAAAAATTTATTGGATCAATTAATATTTTAATTGATTTTGCACCTATCACGGCAATGATAATACCAATAAAAACTTTTATTGAAAATTCAAAAGGAAAAAAAGTTATAAGTACAAAAAAAATATGATACTCAAAAAAAAAAGTGTGTGAACGATACGTGGGTATATGTGTTTTTCTAAATGCTGCGTCTTTTTGGGTATGTCCTTGTTTTGTTTGTAAACTTCAACTGCATTTGGTATTTAATACTGAACATTTTCTATTTAAGCATACAGTCAGTGTATGAAAAAATAATTTGCGAATTACATCTAAAATAAAATAAAATTCACATGAGATTAGATCAAACAGTATGGAAATTTTACAAAACAAATTTGCAAAACTCCATAAAAGTGGAAATGCTGAAACTCCCTAGTGCGCAGTTCGTTTAAGAAAACGATTTCATTAAAGACATGTTTCTTCTTGTCTAACCCGTTTGATCTAACAATTTGACCAGCGCACAGTGGCTGAAAATTTGATTTCACTGGCCAAAAGTCCGATTTTCTTTTGTCACCGAATTTTAAAATGTTAACGTTATTTTGTAGCTAGGATGTCCAAATTAAATTAAACTATTGCTAATTGCGGGCATGGCATGCTGTCAAACTTAACTGTTTTTTTAATTTCAGAAAAAGGTGATTTTTTTTTGTTTTTTTTTATCAAAAATAAATGGTTACTACTAGCAAGTTATTATCGATAATGACCTGCGGTCTTTTTTATAAAGTTGGTAGGATTGTAGTCTTTAGTTGTTCTTAGTGGTCACAGCACTACCGTTTATTATTAGGGTGTTCTGAAATATTTATTAAACCACTATATTTTTGTCAAATTTTAATGGAATAGAACTTTTAATGGAAACATGTTGGCAAGAAACGTATACCACCCGGAGAAAGGTGAAAGTGTCCTCCTTAACCCTATATATACTTTTGCAGCCGCCACGACCCGTCGGTAGAACATTTTTTTCATTTAAATGAAATATCTCAAAAAAAAAATTCAAATGACGCACATTGGCTGAAAATCATTTTTCATTGGCCAAAATTCTGCAACTTTTTGCCGATTTTTGTAAAATTAACCCAAATGGGGTAAAAATACTATTTTTCTAATTAATGTTTAACCCATGTTTAGCCGATTTTTGTAAAATTATGTGCTTATGACAAACATCTCTGTGTGGTAGGCTATTTTTAGTAGTTTTCGAGCAGAGATGTAAGCCAGCTGAGGTAAAATGTTATCGGCGGCGTCGGCTGACATAAATAATATCACAAAATACTTCAAAAAGTTGTATAATAATTAAGACTCTCCTTTATTAAAATTTTAATTGGAGTGGTAGTAGCCCGTTTTTTTTTAATGGAAGTAACCTCCTCTTTAGGGGAGGGCTGCTTTTTTGATGGAAACCTCCTTTTTATGGGGGGGGGGGGGGGGGGTAGTAACCTCACCTAAAGCTGAAGACGCTCTAGCAGGGATGGCCATATCTCAAAAAGTAGGTGCAGCTTATCGAAGATTAGGGTACCAATCTCTGCCTGGGAAGATTCTCTAGCAGATTAATGCATCAAAATTTTTTGTAGCTATCGTTTTAGGGGTTAAGTTTTAAAATGAAAATGAGCATTTTTCAAAAAAGGACCCTCCGCTGGACATATCTTGGAAAGTAGGAGGAGCCTATGCAAGATCATGGTACTAATCTCTTCTTTTGAAGATTCTATAGTAGATTCATGTATCAAACATTTTTGTAGGTGGCGCTTAAGGGGATCATTTTTAATTAGGAAAATAGTATTTTTAGCCGTTTTTTGGATAATGAACCCATCTCGGGATGGCCATATCTCAAAAAGTATTAGCAGGTTATCCAAGAATAGGATACCAATCTCTTTAGTAATTAGGACAGGTAATTTGTTGAACTTGGCTCAGTTTTAATTTCATTAAAATTTATTGAGCACTTCTTAAAAAATTCAAGGTCAAAGTTGAACTTTTGATTTTTTTTAACATTTAGCGTGAAATATAGTTTTTTTTAATTTTTTTATTTATTAAAAAATGTCATATTTGGATAACTATAAACATTTTTTCCGATAATAGGAGTTTTTAATGTTTACACTCAAAAAAAAAAACAAATAGTAAAATCAACTGAAAATGTTGCTATTATTACTTAAAAACTAACCATTTTTGCTGTCAAATTTGCAAATTTGTTTACATTAAAAAAATATTTACACTTTAAAAAACGTTAGTAATATTATCTAAGAATTTTTCTATTACTACAGAAAAAAATTTATTATTTCTGACAAACTTGTTAATTTTAGCAAAATAAATCTGCTGAACATTAGCGAAATTATTTTGAATTTTTTTTTTTTAATTTTGATATGAAAATATGGGTTTTTATTTACTGAACCTTTCTTATTTATTAAAACATTTCATATGTGGATAAAAAAAACATTTTAAATATAACAACTGCAATAGATTTTAAAATAAACTGCAATTACCTGTCCTTTGAAAAAAAAAATTACTAAAATATTTTGATCGGTTCAAAAGTTACAGAATTTTGCACAATGAAAAATGATTTTCAGCCACTGTGCAGCTGACAGATTCTCTAAGAAAAACGAAACCTAATTTTCCATCGTTTTGACGATGTTTATTACAAAAATTTTTTTACCAAAATTGTTAACATTATCTTAAATTTGTATGTGATATTGTCGTAATTTAACTTCGAAAAGTGGACGATTATCGTCTATCGTCCTAGAGAATTTCTAGCCAATTTGAAATATCTTCCACTACCGTTAAAATAACTATATAGTTATAGTTATAGTTATATAACAAAATTTAATGAGTAACATTTCGAAATAAATCCTGTAATATTAGAGGACACATGACAAAATTTGGAATCGTAAATTTAAAATTTTCATATCGGTTTAGATGAGGGGTGGGAAGTGGTGAGCAACTACCATTATAATGAAAAGGTAATGTTGGCTAACCGTGATTTATAGTGTAGAGCATTAAATAGGTGCTATTGACCGTTTTTGGTATTCCCTTACACGTTTTTGTTCTAGACTTTTAATATAACAAATCACTCATAGATTTATTATGAGGATGAGTTAAAGACTTTCAATGAAATGCCTAGCCAGCTATGATAGATGGATGGATACATTTTTAGAAGTTTATAATACATATAAAGACAAGGTATTGTTTTGAAATCTTGATTTTATTTTTTTTTTGGTTTCGTTGGTTTGATTTGATGGCTGGCCAGAATAAGTTGTAGATATAGTCTTTGTGATTTTGTTTTATGTATTGTTTGAAATACCATTAGTCGTCGTAGTCGTCGTCGTCTTTACCTTTATTGTTGAAATTTTATATTATTTTTTCTTTTATTTTATATTCGAAAAAATAATGATAATAAGACGTGTTCTATCACCTTTTTTTATTACCCGACCATCTTCGAGTTAGTTGTAGTACATTTGTGAAGTTATTTTCTTCTTTTCATTATTGATTTATTACAGTTCATTTATTTATTTTTTTAAATCATATTAAAATAAAATGTTTTAACTCATAAACAAAAACAGGTATCATCCATATATATACATACAGATGATATCCCATCCAGCTATTGATACACAAACATATTCATACAGTTCATTCAAATTCGTTATTGATTAGAGACAACCTTCAACAAAATACAAGATAACCCAGCGAAAGTTTTGAAAGAAGTAATAAATTATCTGCCGGGAAAAAAAAATTAAAACTTTACGTATTAATTATACACTTTTAAGTTATGAAAAATACGTTTTATAGTTCATTAATTTGTTTATGCAAAACAAAGCGAAATTCGATTCATATGTATCGAATGAATTTTGTTTGATTATACCCTCGCTACCGAATGCCGTCATCCCAAAATGGAAAAAATACAACGCAGAATGCTCGATATCGAAAGCGGCGATTAGACCAGATTCTTAAGTTTTTTTAGAAAAGCCATGAGATTCTAAAGACATTTTTCTATGAATGAAACAACTATCAGATTTAACGTTCGGTTTTTATATAAAAACCTTTTGAGTCTGATGATTTTAGTATAAGTAAAAGTTGTGTTTTTCGACAGCAAAAAAATTCATAAAATTTAAGGAATTTACTATAGTAAAAAGCCCTTTGCGTGTAAGAGTTTTGTAGAGAAATAAGTCCCTAGAATCTAGGGGTTTCATATGAAAAAGTGTTCAAGGACTAAGTGCCGTTTTACAGGAATAAAAATTCTCAGAATCTGAGGGATATCTGTTGAAAAATTGGCACAGAGTTGAGTTTTTTTTTTATGCGCGAAAATTCCGAATCTAAGATTTTGCTTAGGGATCCAGAGGGATTTCCTATACAAAAAAATCGTCAAGAAAACGTGAGGAGTTATCTAAAAAGAAGTCATAGGAGTGTTTTTGTAAAGGAATTATTTATCAGAATCTAATTGAGAAAAAGTACTTCAAATCTGATGGGGTTTCCATGAAAACATCCTTTGAAACCGAGTATTTTCCGTAATAAAAGTAAGAGTTTTCTCTAATAAAAAGTCCAAAGAATCCAAGGGTCTTCACATGTGGTTGTTGCTGATAAAGCTTCAAAACATAAATTTTGATACAACGATACCTGTAACTATTCTTTGTTATATTTATTGTTGGTTTTGTATACCCCTACACTCAGTAGTGTGCCATACAAGTGATTTTACGTATTTTTGACTATTACACGCAAAGAAAAAACATGGTTGAGGGAACCATTTTTGGATTTTTGATTGCGACAACTATGTTGCCATACTCTTGTCTGCATCTGTATCATAATATAATTTTATTATCATATTATGGTTCCAAATATATCCCAATATTATCATATTATGGTTCTGGAAATTTGTATGAATTATCATAATATGAGACCTACAGTATTTTCCCAGCATTCTGTTGAAGCTGGATTAAAAAGATATGCGTGTTTTTTCGTAGTATATTTATTTAATAATTGAAATAATCAAATTGTCTTTGCGCTGGAGAATAAACTTTGTTAAATATTGTGTCAGGTATACCAGCTATACATGTGATTGCAGAATAAAGCACGCATGCAAATATTATTAAAAATACAATTTCACAATACATTTATAATTATCAAACCATGATTGCAGCAATCATAATTATTGCATTTTAACCATATTATCCGAGTTATCATATTATTATCATGGACAAGAATTTCGTCATCATTTATTACCATGTTATGATTATTGCAAAAATATTATGATGGTTTCGTACTACAGACTTAAAAGCACGTGCATTTTGTTTAAAGTTTTCTTTCATATTTGTTTTCTGTAACAATATTTTTTGCGCAATTAGAAACAATTAAAAAATAAATCACTTTTGTGTCACTTATAATAAACAATAACTTTATTTAAGTAAACAAGTACACTTTTGCCTAGACTTCCAGGGTAGACCGGGTTGAGACTACAAATGTATTCCTTCTACTGCAAAACAGATCACCGTTACAATTAACACCATTATGTTATTTGTCTATTTTTAATGTATTTTTGTTTAATATTATTTAATTTGTTAGGGCTGACTATTTCTCACAACTTTTTTTCACAAAATCTCAAGCAAGATTGAAACTAAAAGAGCAAAGACGCCGATAAAAACAAACTGATCATCTTATAGTTGGCGCAACTATAATATGACTGTAGTTAGATAGAGAGAATATTACAATAAATACTATATTATGATTGCAGACAATACAATAATAGGATAACTGAAAACAAGAATATTTTTTTATTAGAACATGATAAAAGCAACCATATTATTGTTGAAATATGATTGATACAATAATAGTTTAACTGAAAAAAACTGTAGGAAACGTAGTTTTGTGGACCCAATCATGTTACAACGATATTTTTTCTGTGCTTGTACTCGATACATCGCGTGAGATTTTAATATTACTCGAGTAATGTGAATAATATTATTTCAATGAATTTTCCTTAAAAATACATATTACAACACGAAGGAGTTCCGAAATGCATTTTATCAAAATTTAAAATATAACGTTTAAAATAAAATGGATCTTCTGAATTACTACACAATTGAGTTGTTTTATTTTATTTTCTTTGGTTTTTATAAGTTCGACTTTAAGAAATCATTAGGGATATAGCTTTTAGCATTTTTTTATTACAAATATCAAGAGTAATATGACATAACAGTCTATGCCTTGAAAAAACATAAAGAAAAATTAAAATATTTTTTCGCCGTCGTTGAAAAATTGCCCCAGCAAGTGCGTTGAAGTTTAGAAGACAGATTTTTTTCGATCTTATTTTATTTTTTCAAATTGATCATTTTTAATTTATGTGATTAAGTTGTATATAGATCTGAATGAAATAAACGAGTGAAAGACCAAAAAATTATGAATTAACCACAATTCGAATCTTGCAAAAAAAAACCTTTAGCACAATATAAAAGTTTTGTGATTGTTACGATTTTTTATTAAATATGTGGATATTTAAAAGTTTCACTTAATTTCTGGAAATCTGACCTTTCCTTGTATTTTTTTTATTATGGTTCCGACCCTTTATTTGAGTACAACAATGTCTGTAATTGTGCAGTATTATTTTTAAAATATTTTAGGCATTGGTCTCGGTTACGAATGTTTTTTCTTCAGAATGAAAAATTATAATATTAGTAAAGTTATAGCCCTATTGAACAACTATAATATGTAAATTTAAAACGGTAACATACATTGCTATATATATTTTATAAAAAAAAATTTTTCACATATATTTATTTAGAATATTGTTCTAACTATTGTCATATTAGATTTTATTTGTTGATTTTCAAAAAGTTTGATCATTTTCATGGTAGACAATACAATTGTTTCATTGGCCACACCCAAATCTTCAGTTGTCTGCAATAGAAAAAGTTAATTGGCTTAACTCAAACCAAGATATTACATTCAATAGACAAAATACACTCCACGAGAATACTTTTGTCTGCCTTAGAGTGTGAACTGCCTGATCTGGTAACCCTAATTATAAAATCAAAACTATTTGAAAAACAACAAATTTACATGTCGATATACTTTGTATGACAGTACATGTATGTGTGTTGGTTGTATTACAATTTGTAAAAACAATATATATCCCAACAAACAGTGTTTGTTGAGAAGATCCGTAGTAAATTGTTCAGAAATGTTTTAATTTTTATATTAAAAATACAAAAATGATTTTTTTCGGACTTGTCATATTTTCATATATATAGTTGGAATATTTATTCTACCTCAAGTCCAAAAATTTAATATGATATTGTCAAATTAGATTTTATTTGTTGCTTTTCAAAAAGTTTGATAATTTTAATGATAAACAATACATAGATTTTAATTTACTCGAACAATTGTTTGATTAAATCTATTAATCGAGTAACGGTTAATTGATTGAATACCCTTGTAAGTGAGTATCCATGTTACATTAAATTCTTTTATTTGAAATGGTAAAAATTTAAAATATCTTATTGACTTGTTAACTAATATTTAAGAACAATGCCTCTTTTTCAGTTGTGAGCATAACAAATACAACGCTGTGTCATATGATCTTCGAGTGTGGCTTGAACAAATAACGGTATACAATTTATAGCATCTTTTGCTTTTCTTGGTTTTTTTATTCTTAGTATAATCACCTACACTCATAGAAATAAACCTGTAAAAACAGTGAAAAAAAATGCTACTAAAAATTAGTTAAAAAGACTGCTAAAATTAGCAGATTTTTTTTACTAAACATTGCTAATATAAGTATAGCAAAAATAAATCTGTCGAATATACATATATTTAGTAATATTTGCGCTAAATTTTAGTTAATTGAAAGTAACAAAATAATCTGCTGAAATCAGCAAAAACATTTGCTCGATATTAATAGACAAAAAAATTAAAAAATGTGAAATTTTTAAAGTTTTTTTTAGTTGTTTTTTGAGGTAAATAGAGCTAAAAATTTCTTTCATTTTAAAAAATAAATAAACAAAAATACTGTACTCCTGTAACAGTTCTGTTGAGTAGTTATTTTAGTATTTTAATAAACAAATACCAAAACAGTAATTTTGTAGCAGAAGATTATGTGAAGTTTTACAAAATTCTAGTTTAGTTTATATTTGTTTTTATTGATATGTTAAAAGTTTGCAAATAATAATTTGATAATTTCATTGTATCTCCAATGCATAAAAACATCATAACTGGAATGCTGTTTGGAAATTTAACTTTGCATTTTAAATACAACTTTTTATTGCAATTAAAACAAAAATATATTTATATTTTATTAAAAATTATGTTTCATATATATTTTTAATACATAAGGTAGCAGAAATGTTTAAATTTTGCAAAATACATAAGTCTGCCCTTTAAATTTTATTAAATTTTTGAAAATAAAAATTCAACAAAAATTGTCTTTTAAGGTTAATTTTGCGACAGAAAAAGAAAAAATTTTGAAAAATTATTGCCATAGGTACAATCAGTGAAGTTCTGCTGTAAATATTTGTAGTTTTTTGAGTTGTAATACAGTATCTTTATTTTTAAGTGAAAAACAATCGTTTGTGAAGAAATTTCAGTGTTGACTACAATTGTAGTTCATTTCAAAAAACAAACCACATCAAATTGCTGTATTATGATTTTACATTCATTTGATGTAGTAGGTTTTTTTTACATAAAAAATAAAACAAATAAATGTTTGTTTATTTTTTACTGCATATGTGGTTTATGTTTACTACAATTGTTAGTAGTTTTTTAAACAGTTAAAAAACAAATGGCAATGTTAGCTGAATTTACTGAAATGTAAGTCGTTCTTTCTTCAAGTAAAATTTTATTTGTTTTTAACTACATACGCAGTGGTAGTTACCTACATAGTATTCTAAGTGTATACATACGTATTAATGCTTGATAAACCATATTTCGAAAAAAAAAAGCATATTCAAAAAAAATGTAGCTTATGCCATTATTCGAGCAAGACATTCAAATATTTTTTTTTTAAATTTTTGAGAAAACAGGTTTTTTTGAAATGCAGCTGCTTAAAATACGATTTTTGAAAAAAGCATTTTGTCAAAAAGTGAATAAATTTTTTATACCAGTAAAACCACAATAAATCGCAGCTTAAGCTGTTAAAAAGATATTTGCAATTATGTGCTACTCTTGTAAAACTCTTATTTTTTTCAATATAATATTTTTTCTTATGTAAATTATGGCTATTGATTAATCGATTAATCGATATTTCTGATTATTTAAATTTGTAGTTAATCGATTTTTTTTTGATACTGGTTAATCGAAATTCATGATTAATTGACGAATCAGTAATACGAATAATTTAAAATTCGAATAATTGAACAGTTTTTGAATTTTCCGTGTTTGTTTACGTTATATTTTTCTATACCCTTTGTAATACGCTACAGTATGCAGACTAGTAGTGTTAGACTAGTACTACAAGTCGCAATTGGTCGATTGTAATCTTTCCTATTTTGGACATATGTTTTTTTATTTTATACATATAGCGAACAAAAAATAAGAAATCGAATATTTAATTTTTAAGTCATACTTCGTTCTCGGTACATTTAAGTGAAAATAATAGGAAAAAGGTCGGAAAGGCCGGAACCACTTGGAGTGGTCTAAAAACCTCAGGTATGTCAGAAGTGTTCATATTATCAATTAAATGTAATTGAACATAATCTGATGCCGCCTTAGGCGCGGATCTAGGGGGAGACAAATTGGAATATTGTCCTCCTCAAACATGAAAGTTATTTATATAAACACATAAAATAAAATAGAAACGTTTATAAAATTATTTTGACTTCCCTCAGCAAAACCTTTTCCTAGAAACGCTAACCAAAAGCATTTCTTACCCCAGCCAGGACAATAAGCCCGATGACTTGTGGTGGGTGCAGATAAGAAAAATAAGGAGGAAATTAGAAAATTGAACAAAAATCTAAAAATAGAATAGTTGTGTTTGGTAGATTTGGTCACTTCTGAGTATAATCTACAATAACAGAAATGCTAACAGGAAAGAAAACTGCAATTCAGCTGCATTACATTCAAGGCCATACTTGTGTGTGATCGCTAAACGGTCATTACTTGGTGTTGTTACGTTTGTAATGTAAGAAACAGCACAGGTTTGATTCTTACAGCCGCAGTTTGATGAAAAATTATCATATAGAGACAATCTGACAATTAGACACAAATAATAATACAATTTAAATGGAAAATCACTGATGCCGACTGTGCATAAAAAGGCAGAAACTAGCCTAGTCTGATTTAAATATTAATAGTGTTTATAATTTTTACAGAAAAACGTTTATTGTCCTTCTTAACCTCAACACTTCTAAAGATATTCATTTTTTTATGATGTGAGCAAGATTACTCAAGTTCAGGATCATTTGTTTTTTTGTGAAACAAAATACAGTGCAATGTGGGCGTTGTGGTATATTGGTTAGCGCGATGGACTGTTACACAGATGGTCCCGGTGACGACAACATCAATTTAGAAAAATAATATGTATGAGTTTCCTATCACTTATATGTATCGCAGCGTCCGCCTTCGGTGTTCCCATAGCACTTAACCCCACGGAAGTAAAATAATTAATCAGGGCTATGACACAAAAAAGCTTCAATAAATTCGCCAACTCTACATAAGGTGGTGAGCAACAACTGTTCTAAGACTTATCTCGCGCAATTACAGTGTTGATATGTTTGAGGCCCTTAATCCTTCACTACCTTTCATCGCTCCACTACGCCCTTTCCAAAGAAAGCAACACATTAATAAATAGGAAGAATTTCCTGAGTGTTGCTTCTCGTTAAAAAAAAAAATAAAAATATGGAAGGGGTAGAATATTATTACCCAAATTTTGAAGGAAAAAGATCAACGCTTTACCCGTATTGTTTTATTTACCCGATGAGAAGTAACAAACGAAATTGGAGGAATCGAACTAGTTTAAATCAAAAATAAAACATTTTTAATTTATAAACATTGTTCGGCTATAGTATCTAGTCATAATACACTGTGTTGTTATTGTTTATTAAATAAACAGTATTAGGACCAAAAACCAGTTTTGCCGTACTCTGTAATTCTTCAAATGTTTTAATGTTTGACTAACGCTCACTAAAGAAAAATTCCGCTTATGGCCAATCACTCACTAGCACTTATTTTCTACTCACACTAAATCACGTGAAAGAATTCAGATTGTAATCACGCAAATTCACAAAGCAAAATCTTACAGCAAAATTAAAGTGCGGTTTTTAGTTATTTTGAATTTGTTATTTTGCCATTTATTTTGTATTTTAAAAACACTCAACCACAGAAAAAAATTAAAAATTTGCCCAGCGGTAACTCTGTCTCTAACATACAGGTAACTAATAAATATTTCGTAATGTGATAATTACTTGTGAAAAAGAGATAACAATAGGATTACAAAAAGAGGAAGCATTCTTTTGATTGAAACAACACATTGACAAAACTCCCCTTAGCCACCGTGTGTCGACCGTGGCTAAACTTGCTGAGAAGTTTTGGTAGGAGTCATAGCCAGATGTATGGCTGTGGGTTTGAAAATCACAACGACACAAAGTAAAAAGTCTTTCCTATAGAGCAATTTAACAATATAAAATGCTTTGTTCAATTGACAAATAAATTAAGCACTGGAGTTTCCTTGGAGGGGACAAAACTGCGGCAGTCTGGCATATCCATTGTGTCCATTAAATTTTTCAATACATTTTTTTCCGTAAAAATCTAACTAAAAAAATAAAAAAAATTTCAGTAATTAATTGTAATAAAATTAATTTAGATTTTTTTTATGTTTTTCTTTTTTTTTTTTAAAGAGAAGCACCACTCAGGAAATTATTCCTATTAATTAATGTGTTGCTTTCTTTGGAAAGGGGATAGTGGAAATATGAAAGGTGGTGAAAGATGTAGGGCTTTAAACATGGCAACACTGTAATTGCGCGAGTAGATAAATCGTAGAAAAGTTGCTGCTCGCCACCTGATGTAGAGTTGGCGAATTTAATGAAGCTTTTTGTTTCGTAGCCCTGATTCATTATTTGACTTCGGTGGGGTAAAGCGCAATGATAACAGTGGGCGCAGCGATACATATAAGTGGTAGAAAACTCATACATATTATTTTTGTAAATTGATGTTGTCGTCACCGAAAATCGAACTCGGGACCATCTGTGTAACAGTCCAACGCGCTAACCATTACACATTTTTTTCAACTTACACTGACCCACGTTCACGTGAGTAAAGCAATGTTCTTTCTCACATGCCCATTTCTAGTAATCACTCATAAAGACTGCATTATCCATTTCACAAACGGACTGTAACTCCAAACAATTTGTAAAAAGAGTACATACAGAAAAACAGTTTTGCACCTAATTTTTTGCCAACCGAATTTTTGTGGTTCCACTTAATATCACTATTATTAAGTTTTAATAATATTTTAACAACCGACATTTATTTACAAATTTCGAATTTTTATTGTAAATATTTTGAATATTTTATGTTTATGGACTATAATATTCTATAAATAGATTCACATGCGTTCAGAAAAATTTGTTTTATTAATAAAAAAAATGTTATGCCTCGAACTGGGATCGAACCGGCAATCTTCCGTTTGTCAGGCAACTACTTTACCTGTAGCCTAACCCCAATTTAAATATGTTTTTTTAAATTTCAACCTCGAATATTTTTTAGTTTCAAATTTAAATATTTGTCTAAAAATAGATGTGTATATACTATAGAAATTCGGTTGCTAATCTCAATGTTTTATTAGAGTTACCAAACTATAAAAGCAATTTATATTATTTTAAAATTAGTTTATTAATAAAAAATCTTCTCCGCGAACTGGACTCGAACCCGTGACCTTCTGCTTGTCATACAATTACTTTACCTCTAGCGTAAACTCAATTTGAATTTGTGTTTTCCAATTTCAGCCTTGAATGTTTTTTTGTTTCAAATTGGAATACGTATGTCTAAAAATAGATTTATATGTACAACAGAAATTCGGTTGCTGATCTCAATATTTTATTAGAACTACCAAAACTAACTGCAAATATTTTATTCTGGGGATAAAATCTCCGAAAATTGTTTGGTTGTTGGTATTAAGGGTAATCTAAAAGATAATATTTTTTCAATATTGATTAGGACAACAAAAATATTTTGAATGATGAGACTGCGTTTTGGTTAATTTTATATATTTTCTGTGTCCAATATAGTTTAATTATTCTGATAATGAATTTTAAGTACTTACAATTAAAGTTATTGAATAATGACTAAATTTTGTTGGTTACAATGGAATTCCAAACAATTTATTCTCTGTGTGCACCTACAATACAATATGTAGTCTCTGCTTTTACATATTAAACAAATGGTGGCGGATTTTCGGAAAGTAAATTCTGTTGAAAATAGAATTTACTTTCCGAAAAATCTGTCCTCGAGTTTAATGAAGCCTTAAGGCTTCATGCATGAAGCATGACTCTTATAGGCACAACATGCTTCCAATACACGCAGAATTTATCTTTGCTGGGCAAATAAGCGTTGTGGTGTTCTGTGTATGTATCTGTCTGTAGTACATGTATCTCAATATTTCATCAAAAATAAAATATAAGCCGTTGTTCCTTTTGGTGTTACTGTTGCAAAATCAGATATTAAAAGAATAAATTCTTTTAAAATTTGCTGGACAATTGTTAGTCGTTTTTT